>APFE031133812.1:71982-102808 GCA_000404065.3 Pinus taeda
GTATTTACTGTAGGTGGAACAACTGTCAATTGGGTTTCAAAAATCCAAAGTGTTGTTGCACTTTCAACAACAAAAGCAGAGTATGTTGCTGCTACAGAGGCTAATAAAGAAATGATTTGGTTACAAAGGTTATGGGTGAATTGGGTAAGAAGCATGATATGAACATGTTATATAGTGATAGCCAAAGTGCCATTCATCTTGCAAAGAACTCAGCGTTTTATTCCAAGACTAAACACATACAGCTCAAGTACCATTTCATACGATCAGTGTTGGAAGATGGAGAGTTGAAGCTGTAAAAGATACACACTAGCCAGAATCTTGCAGATATGCTAACAAAAGTTGTAACCAGGGAGAAACTGAGAATATGCTCAATTTCAATTGGTCTTCAAGGATGACGATGAAGATGAGAAACAACTAGGTCCAAAGAGGAGTCATTGTCCATCAAATGAAGCAGCGGTGGAGTTGCTACAATCATTCTCCAAGTGGGAGATTGTTGGGTGTGGAGCATGATTATTTAGAGGGCTTTGTTTCAGTCGGATGTATACCCCAGGAAGTTTGTACACCCCTTCACGCGGGGGGGACTTGTCGGGGGGTCTGGGGGCCAGCGTCCCCCGGCGGGGGTTTTGGGGGCAGTGCCCCCGAAGCTAAAAACAATTGTAAAAATTGCCTTGTAAAAGTATAGTAATTTCTAGTCAATCTGAGCCATTCATTAGGCGGATGATCTGACGGTAGAACTTATGTTTAGTTGAGGGTTTTTTGCCCTAGAAGGCAACCCGTCTCTTTGTATGAGGGCATTGTATTTTTGAGGCTGTGTAATAGATTTGTATTCTCCGAGCAAGAAACAGAGAAGTGAGGCTGTGAGAGAAAACAGAGGATATTACAGCAGATCTGCTATAGGTTGTGTCTCTTCATTTTGTTGGATAATAAAAGGAAGGACTGGCTGTTTGGGGTGGACGTAGCTCAAACTGGGTGAACCACGTATATCTGTCTCTCTAGTTTTATGCGTTTTTTGTGTTTATATTTATGCAATATTCTATGTGTTCCATTGCTTTGTAATATATAATTTTCTAACAGAGATCTGAATTGGTATCTCTTAACTGTGTAAGGAGCTCACACGTCTTTGTGGTGGAAGGCTTAATACTATTGAAAGGTGATGGATCGAGCTCCCTAAAATTGAAGCCTCCCTCTCTCTGAGCATTATTCGAAGTTTATTGATCTTAGTAAGATGATCCGAACCCCGTAATCTTTAAGAAGTGATGAAGACCTAAGATTGTAATAGCACTTATATGAAAGTATGCGAGTTGTGTGAGTGAAGTGTTGAAATTTGGTACCGGGGGACAGGTGGTTCCCTTAGGCTTTGATCTTTGGCCTAGGGAAAAGTGTCCAAAAATATTTTAATTTTTCTCCTAAAGTAACTTTATAATTTTTATAAAGTTAAATCTAATTTAAAAGTGACTTTAAGTGTGATAAAGTTACTAAGTCTAATTTTAAAGTGACTTTTATAAAGTCAATGGAAAATTAGAAAGGAAAGTGACTTTGGAAATAAATGACTAAGTGGGTCTTTATTAAAGTGGGTGAATTAAAAAATAGAAAGTGAGATTTAAATGTGCATTTAATCTCAGCCATTGATCTAAATTTATTTCAGCCATTGGATTTAGAGATCACCCAAAAGTCACTTGGATCACCCAAAAGTCACTTGGAGTTATATTAAAGGAGGAAAAGGAGGAAAAGATCATTCATTCTTTCATGAGCAGATTGGGAGAAGGAGAGCAAGAGAGCAAGAGAGATTTCTGGACAAGAAGGAAAAAGAGGCAGCAGTTTGGCACACATACCAGGCAGCTCTTCAGCAAAATCAGAACAGCAGAAAGACAAGCAGAACAACAGCAAGATCAAGCAGAAAAAAAGCTGATTTTTTGTTGAAAACTGAGAAGTTTCCAAGTGGTCCGTTGGGCTGAAAACGGATAAGTTTGCTTGCTGAAAAAATTATTTTGCTGTAATTTTTTGCTGAAATTTTCTTGCTGTAAAAAGATATTTTTCAGAAATAAAGAAGATCTCTCAAACTGGTTTTCCCCAAGAGTTGTAGGGGGTTTTTCCAGGGTCACGTTGACAAAAAATATCAGTGTTTTAATGTGTTTTAATGGCTGTCTATTACTGCTGATTTTTATTTCTGCAATTTCCAGCATTCTGTAAATTTTTCATAATTTGTGTTTTCAGCAAAATTTTATTTTTCCAGCTTGTTGAATGTATGGTTATGGGAAAGGGCATTTAACTACATGGGAGAAATAAGGAGAAACTGAAAACCGGGGTGGGAAAACAGAAATTTTAACACAATGTTTTAAGAAAATTGCTCAGGCTCTTTACAATGCTTTGCCAGTGACCAATCAAAGCTTGTTGTGCTGCTGCATTTGCATGAGATCGAGCAGACCCTCTAACCAAACTTGCTCTTGACGTTCTTGGTGCCTGAATAGAAAATTAGAAGGCAATTACTTTAACTGGAAGTTAGAATTTAATTAATAGACAATAGTTAATCTCGTTATCAGTAAAATAGAGTAGTTTATAACATCTCAAACTAAACATAAGAATTGACAGCTACTAAGATCTTAAATTTTATCTGAGTGTACTCTCAGAAACTAGATGTCAATACTTTTGTGTCCCTGAGAAATTAACAGCCTAAAATAGACCTCAGGAGGGTAGGTAAGAACAAAAAGGATAAATTTAAGGTATTAAAGGCAATTTTCGTCCTTCGCTTTTCTCATCAATGAGGCAATTGCAGTCACCCCCACTTCATACATCTTTTCTAGAAGGGAAAAATTTCAAGTTAAGACAGGTATATGTCCAGATACCTGAATACACAACCTAAGCAACGGTGATATCTCCTTCTTTAGATTATCACGAATCATTCCATATATCTTTTCTACATAAGCTGTGAGTTGTTGCTTGAAGAGCAGAGCAGGATACTTTGCTTCTATCTGGCGCAAGACATCTAACCCACCAATCATCCCACCATTACTAAATGAAAGGCCTGTGCCTGATGGGGATGTTCGAAACCCCTGTTAAAATCAAGCATAAGAAAATGTTATGCAAGCTAATGACAATTATACTGAATCATATCATGGCAATTCGATTAATAAACTTCTTACTTGAGCCATCCTCCCAAATAAAGTAGCTGAAGATGATCTGCGGCGCTGAGGAGTCATGCCAGCTGCACCACTTGCTTTTAGCGTACGTTGGAGGAGAAAACAACAGGCTGAATCCGTGAAAACAGGGAGCCGCCCTCCATTTGGAAAAAATTAAGCTCCGCCTCCATTTCAAAACAAATTTAACCTTCCAAGACCAAATCGATCCTCACAATTTCACTACCAAAACCAGAAAAACCAACCGTAAATCAGAAATGGCGATTTTGATCTCCCAAACCAGGAGCAAATATCAATAAGGGCGATTTTTAAGAAAATTACGATTGGTTAGTTTATCTGCCCTGGGCGGAAATAAAAAATAAATTAATTTTTAAATAAAATGAGGGCTAATTATATAAAAATGTTTTTATTATTTTAATTAAAAATTCGCCCCATTAAAATATAAAAAGCCTTAAATTTTGCCTTTGGGCGATTATTCGCCCCTAAAATTACCCCTGCTCATGAGTCATCAATCATCATCATCAAAATCAACATCACTGTCATCATCATGGTCACCACTGCTCTCCTCTCCTACTTCCTCCTCCCCTGTATTCAATGTTATCTTTGCATCTGCTAATGTGGAGAAAGTGACAGGCTCTAACACTCGCTCATTAAGATCCAAGTTGGCCAATGCCAACTCAAAGCTATTGTCCAAGCCCATATCATCATGAATGACATCCCACATCTTTGTCTTTCCTTTCAACCACTCATCCCTTTTCTTGTAAATAAGACAAAGGTTGGTGTGCACGTGCACCATTGTCTTTGTCCTGGACTACTCAAGCCTGCTCTTCTTGACACTATACAAATTCCCATATGTGCTTCAATTCCTCTTGCAACAAGAGGATGAAGTCACCTAAGAGAGGAGCCTCATGGCTAACTGTTGTAGAGGAGGGCTTCTTGCCCCACCAAGAATAGGGCTTCTTAGCCCCTGTCTCTAATCGCCTCATATCTTGCAAATCGACCAGTGTTAGCGGAAAACTCTGCAAAGGCATCCTCCAACTCATCAAGGGATGCTCTATCTTGAAATATCTGCCCCAATACATCCTTCCTCCCCTATGAAATTTCACCATCCATGTGAGGAGGGAATTTGCGGGAAGGCCCACCATTTAGCCACTCATAGTTGTAGTATTTTGGTTTCAATGAGTGAGTCAAACAATGCATAGTTGTGTAATTCTTGTCCCATCTGCTAACAAGAATATTCTGTATGGTGGTGAAGAATGCCTCTGATGATGTCTCGTACATGGGGCATTCACTCTATAAAATAATGGTCCTCACAGACTCAATCATGGAATCCCATTCCCCATAAACCTCTCCTAGGATGGGTTGGTCTGTATTTGCAAATCGTAGCAAAGCAATGATAGGGTCCTTGATCTTAATAAGTAGATCCACCCTCTCCCACCAACCATCATCTAACACTATTTCCTTCACTCTTTTTGAGGTTGCTTGATCTATCTTCCCCTTCCTTTGCCCCTTCCCTGCTGCCCTATTTGAACCATGAATGTTGTAAAAAAATAAAGAAAAAATGCACAAACTTGTAAAAAGAAATGCATATGCAAACTGTTGTAATAAAAATGCAAAAAAAATTGAAGCAAAATGCACTTACTTGTTGCTTGAATTGCCTCTAAAATGATCCCAAATCCTTTGCTAGTTACTCCCACACACCCACTGCAAGAGAGACACAAAATAATAAGGGAGAAATGAGCCAAAATTGGGCTTTATGGGCCACGTGACACACTTTCTTAGGGTATCCGTGTCTTGAAATTTCAACACTTTGGGATACGACTGAGGGACACGTGTCCCATCGAATCCTACAAGTCAGACACACTGGGACATGATCAGAGGACACATGTCCCATCGAATTGTGTTTGATTCATTGGATTCGGGACATGATCAGGGTTTTTGAGCGAATTAGGTTTCTTATGTGAGAACTTTCAGTTTTAGTTGAGTTTTCATGTATGCATTATGTTGCATGGTGAATCTGACACCATATTCTAATTCCTCTTGGAATCCGTATCCATTGGTGATCTTGCATGCGACATTCATGTAATTTCTATTTTAGCAGTTTCCGATATGGCTCCATATGGATTGCATGCGACATGCAACAAGTTCAAACAACTTTGAGGCACATGCATGACTTTGGGATAATGCATGCATATTCTAATAGCACTAGTGGACTCCCCATGAAATTCAGAGTTCAATGAGTATAATGTTGTATACATGCATCATAGTTTGAGATTGCACATATGAGTGATAGATGGGACCACACATGGGTGGCATGTGTCACTCTGAATTGTTGACACATGGCATTATGAGAGGCTTCCAGTGGTGCCTCATGCATGGGAAAGGGATGCATAAGACAAAAAATAAAAGAAAAAGGAGAGCAACGACTTTAACTCAATTAAACTCCCACTTGAATGGTGCCCACTCCACCTCACTCCACATGCACGTCACTTCCACTCCACTTCACTCAACTCTCTCATGCATCTCACTCGCTTCCTAATTTCCTCTCTATGCCACATCTCACTCATGCACTCCACCTCACTCCACATGCATGCCACTTCTACTCCACTTCACTCAACTCTCTTATGCACCTCACTTGCCTCTTAATTTCCTTTCCATCGCACATCTTACTCATTCACTCCACGTATTTCTCATTGTGCCCTCTATTCGCTCCACTCAACCATTGTGCATGAAGAAGGGGGCGCCCCCTTTGGCTCCAAAAAACTATAAATAAGAGCTCTCTTTTCCCCATTCATCATTAGAATTTCTTTGGCATTCTCCTATCATTCTATATTCTTATTGTCTCTGCAATTGTACAAAAGGAAGATCTTCATTACTAGATTGTAATTGGCTACCATGGCTGACTCCAACCTATTGGAAAGTTATGAATAAAGATTGGCTTTGCTCTCAACTATCTCTGCTATCTTGTTCTTAACATTATGTTGAATTTCATGCATTGTAGTTAGTTCTCGCTCATTAGGCTTGGGATATGCAAGGGTTCTTTACTATGTGATGGAGCATCAAGTGATTAGGAACCGGGTGATGGCTAATGAGGGGAGTAGAGCTCTTGCTAGGATTTTTCCTAGACGCTAATTATTGTCCCGACCATCTTTTGCATTTTAACTTTTTCTTTTCTTTCATTGAAGCTATTTTCATACCTTTTTTCTTTCTTTTTAGCTTCCTTAACCTCCAGGACAAAGTTTAAGGATGAGGATATGAGGATGCCAATCCCAATGGATCAAGGACAACAAACCTGAAGGATGGACATGGAATCAACGAAATAATGAAAAGTGGTATGGAGTGGTTATGGACATGCTACTTCAATCCAATTTTCCCAAGTAGTGCCTCTCTTATAACCCTAAGGCCTCAGAGGAGATCCCACTAGACTAAGGTTAGAGGCTAACCCCCTTTTGCTTTTACAGTCAAGATTGGTCAATTATCTAGATGACCCCTTTATCCATGTTAGAATGCCCAAAACATTAAGTAAAAGCACGTGATAGCAAAATGGTTAAAGTACCTATCAAGTGGTGACCCATGTCATGTCCCCATTTTTATTCTTCTTCATAGTACAACAAGGGTGGATTTCCAGGACATGGGATGGCTAGGTCAGTGGAGCAATTTTATGTCATCAGGGGTTTCAATGGATTTTTTATGGGGTCCGATAGCATTCACTTGGCATATTCATCATCATGACTAGTTCCACACATCTTGTTTTTGGTTCTGTGAATTTTTGGTAATTCCCATAAAACAGGGTTATTATTGGCATAACTTAACTAATTATGCTCAAGGTGGCATTTTGGGGAGATTAATTGATGGAACACCTCAGTGTAATAGCTCGTTGGAATCGAAACAAGATGATCTATAGGATGGAATGCTGAGAAGTGACTTTCAGTGGCCGAAGAGAGTATGGTGGGCGATTTACCATTTTCCGTAGTTAAAAATGACTTTAATTAAGTCATTTAATTAATTAAAAATAATTAATGAGCGGAAATGAGCCAAAAGTGACTTAAGTAAAATAAAATAAAATAAAAGGGTCACCTAAGATAGAGTCAATGGAGGAGATTCTAGAATAACAATAAAATAATAAAATAAGATGCTGCTAGAGGCTTGGAGATATACCCATTAGATCTATAAAAGGAGAGGAGGAGGTCATTCGGAGACATCTTGGATTGAATATTGTTTCTTGTATGAGAGGTTGAGAATCCGGTTCTCTACCCCATTGGTAGCCCCAAGATGAAAACCCTCGGGCGATTTAGAGAGATTGGGCGAGCACCCATTTTCCCTTGGTGGATCTATTCTGGATTCACAGGTTGTAGTGTATTGTTTTTTAGTTTGTTTGAGCGGCCGATTTGTGGCATTATTGTAGATCTGTTTGAGGCCATATTATCTCAGCAATATGGGTTGTATGTGCATGTAAACCCCAATTCATCTAATATAATAAAGTTGAGTATTTTCTTGTTCACCGTGTTATGGGATTGCATGCTCTATTTGTTTGATTTTTACATGGCAATCCTCTGTTTATGAATGAAATTTTTATCAGGAGATTTTCCTGAGTTGTTTGTAAGAACCAATGTTGCATTAATTGTTATCGGGATAATATCGGCGCGAGGAAAAAATTGGAAAAAATCGGAATTATCGGGAAATTATCGAAAATAATCGGGAAATAATCGTTTGGTACAAAAATATTAATTTTTTTTCAATTTTTTTAATATTTAAACCATCTAGAACATAAAATAAATACATTGACACATAAATATGATAAAAAAACTAATATATAAGATGTTTAATATCATTTCTAGCGCTAAAATCACACATAACATTGAATCATGTCCTGAATAGTAAGTCCTGACTCCTGAGTCCCAACTCAGCCTCAAAATATCAACAAAAAATATGATAATGTATCTCATCATGTCATAATGTCATATACAATAAAATGAAAGTCTAATCCTATTGATTTCCTCTGCCCCTCTTTCAAGAAAATGCCACAACTTTCCCTTTGCCTCTAGATGTAGATGCTGGTGCCCGTGCTGGTGGAGATGGCAGTGGAGTCTGATGTGCTCTAGAAGCTGAAGAACTAGAAGTAGGAGCTATAGGAGGTAGACCACATCCTCTACTGGTGGCAGTGGTAGCCCAGGCAGGCGGTGTCACCTCCTCCTCCTGTTCCTCCTCCTCCTACTCCTCCACCTGCTTCTCCTCTTGCTCCTCCTCCTGCTTCTCCTCTTGCTCCTCCTCCTCTTCCCCCTCCACTACATCCTGCACTAACCAATCATCAGCAGACTCCATGAGAGGCCTCTCGGCCTCAACCCTCCATGCAACAGTGGTGTCAATCCCATCCAATGAGATGGCATCCACATCAGGTGTCCTCTCAAGTTGCCTCACCCACAATCGAAGATTGTAGTAGACGTAGATCATGTCATTAAGTCGCTGGGACTCCAACCTATACAAAGATCATGAAATAATAATTAATAATTATAAAAAAACTATTGTTTAATGAATTCAAAAATTTATTTGGAAATATGCATTATTTAAAATGTTTAAGTGTTAACCTATTGCGCTTCTTGTTGTGTATTTTTTCAAATACACTCCAGTTGCGCTCACATCCTGAGGAGCTACATGTTTGGCTGAGGATGCGAATGGCAAGCTTTTGTAGAAGGGGTACCCTGCCACCATACATTTTCCACCATGCATCTACAACAAAATTACAAATAAAATTTTAAATAAATATAAGAAAAAAATGGAATTTGAAGAGACAATGTAAGTTGAAACAAAGTTAGAAACTAAAAAATACCTGGCATTTTAATCATCCTATCATTGACAGCCATCTCAAAGCCAAATGTGCCACCTGCCATCCTATATGTCTTAATTTGTTTAGAGATCTCTGTACGTTGTTCTGGAGATCGCACCATCTTCTGGACACAGGATAAGAATCCATCCATGATCTCAGCATCAAAATCAAACCCACTTGCATAAGAAAATGCAGGGTTCAGGAAAAGCCCAACAGCATGAATGGGACGATAGAGTGTGTTGTTCCATTGCTCATCAATCACTCCTCATAGAAGGAGTTGTTTTTGAAACCCATCATCTCCTTTATCATCATAGTAGGCCCGAATGGCTTCTTTGGCCCTGTCCATGGCTTTATACAAGTAGCCCATTGCGGGCTTCTCACCATCAACCAACCGAAGAACCTTTACCAAAAGTTCAGTAACGGCGGACACCTCCTGCACTCCTGCCCAAAAGTCTTCCTGGTATGAAACCAGTCTGCATACAGCCTCTCCCTCTGGTTTGTGGCTCATTGGCAAAGCACGCCACCCCTCTGAAAGAAACATTCTCTTCACATCCCACATAGAATTCAAGAGGGATTGAAGAGATATGAAACTGGTGGCAAACCGTGTAATGGCGGGGTGCACCAACTCTTTGTTGTTGTTGAATCTTCTCATCAAGCTAAGCACAGATGTATGGTTATATATAAATTTTGTAATGCTTTTGGATGAATCAACAATATCTTTGACAAAGGGAATTTTCCCTATGTCCTCCAACATCAAATCAATACAGTGTGCAGCACAAGGTGTCCAAAATAAAGTAGGATGCCTGTCCATAAGCATCCTGCCAGCAACAACATAATTTGCAGCATTGTCCGTTAGGACTTGGACAACATTTTGTTCACCCACCTCCAAAATAAACAAATCTAGCAAATCACATAAAGTTCTTGCATATTTGATTTGTGCAAATGCATCAACAGATTTGATAAACATAGTCCCCTTGGGACAACTAACCAAGAAGTTTATAAGGGTTCTCCCCTTTTGGTCAGTTCAACCATCTGACATAACAGTGCATCTTGTTTGTGCCCATGATGCCCTAAAATCCTGCAATCTTTGGGTGCAATCACGCTTTTCATTTTGAAGAATCCGGCCTTTGAAATCATGATAAGAAGGTATTTTGTACCCCGGGCCAACACTGGCAATAACATCAACAGCAGGTTGAAAAAATGGATTATTCCTTACAATGCTGAAAGGAATATCACTCCAGAGGAGAAATTTTGCCAGCAACTTGTCAGCTTGTTCTTTCTCAGTTCTTTTTAGCATTGAACTGATAGATGGCTGTGAACCAAGTGTGGTTCGAGGAACAAAAAATGATGATGCAGCTACCGGATTGGTTGATGCTGCAGTAGAACCAGTGCCACTTGGCCCACTTCCTTCAGCTAACCTTTTTAGTTGCCTTTTGAGTTCTTCGTTGGCCTCTCTAGTCCGCTCTAAAGTTTCCAATGCTCTCATGGCTCTTTGGATAAGTTCAGGAGTTGTATTTGTACAATGCCCCACATTATGTCCAGGGATTTTTGCAAGGTGAAACTTCAACCTGTACACCCCCCCGGACATAGGGTGGCCACACAACTTGCAACTCAAGTTTAGTCTATCATTCAGAGAATCAGGTGCACCATATTCCCAGAAAGGATCCAATTTCCTTGCCATGTTTGTTTTTGAACTTTGAAGTTGCAAACTTGAAGTCTTGAATGGTGTTTTGGTGCAGTTGTGAACCTATGGGAAAATAAGGATTAGGATTGCAATTTAGCATTTACAAAATTAGAAGTTACAAATTTACAAATTACAATTTAGTATTTTAATTTTTAATTTTTACATTGATGATTGTACAATGAAAATCCAAGTTACCCGTAACCCAACCTAAAACAACCATTCCAAAGTTCAAAGTTTCAAACACAAATTACCCAACCATTCCAAACCCAAGTTACCCAACCAAATGGCAAAAACAATGAAAAAAACATAAACAATGTTTTAAAAAAATGAAAACAAAAGAAAAATTGGTTCCCATAGTCATACCAAGTTACCCAACCCAAAACAATGAAGAAATACAAAAAAATCTTTAAAAACAATGAAAAAAAAATGGTGCCCATACCAAGTTTCCCAACCAAAAACAATGAAAAAATACAAAAACAATGTTTTTAAACAATGAAAACAAAAACCATTAATCCACATACCGTTTCTATGGAGAAATCGGTGGTCTCCTCTTGATTTTCTCCTCTAAGCACTTAGATTTGGCTAAAAAACCTCTTCAGCTTGGTCTCCAAGAGCTCCTCCTCCCTCCGCGCGCTACTGTCCAAATGAGCTCATGAAAAACCCAAAAAAATGTTATAAAACTTTGCTGTCGCGATCCCCGGCGATTTTTTAAGTTTTTATCGTGATTTTTTCGTTTTTATCGCGATTATTTCAATAAAAATCGGCAAAAAAAAATCCTGCGATTATTTCGTTTAATTATCGCGATTTTATCGGAAGAGGGAAAAAATCGTGATTTTTTCATTTTATCACGATTTTCATAACACTGGTAAGAACCCTGATTTCAAATTAATTTTAAATACCATAACATGAAACTTGAATACTGAATTTGAAAGATTAATCTAATGAATTGAAAGATTAATATAATGAATACCTACCTGTTTGCTTTGCTGTAATTCTTATTCGACTATGTTACCAAAATGGCCAAAAACCTCCCTACCGAACTGGGTACAACCTAGGTACTCAGTCTCAAAAAGCTTTCCAATTGAAGCAATCTGATTCCCTTGTGCCAAAAAATTCCTGTATAATCAAGACTCAGGGCCCCTTCATAGCTGTACCACCGTGTTCCAAAATTGTTCTCATCTCTGCTCCTTCCGTAAAAATGGTTTTTCTCCCCCCTTTCAAGATTTCCTTCATTCTTTTTATTTCCTCATCCAACGCCTTCTTCTCATCTCCGTGTCAATATTTTGGTTACGTGTAACTTTTATGAAATCAAATATCATTTGATTTTGTTGATTATATTTGGATACGCAGTTTTGATTTACTAAAGTTTATTCATTATTTTAATGAATTAATTAAATTTAGAATTTTAATTATTTTATTAATTTTAAATTGTAAATTAAATTAACATTTTCTGCTGGTTTTAAGGATTTATCGTATAGATGATACTCTGGTGAGATATTAATTCATTACCTTAATTTATATCTTCTCCTATAGTAACTAGTTTATATATAGTACGATACATGCGGGGCCATGCATAAGTAGCTATCGTATGGAGGTCTCGTTTGTATGCTAATACTCGTATTTTATTTATAGGTGGGTCATTACATTGTTCCAAATTTATTTCAATTGGGACATTACAGTGGTATTAGAGTTGGTTTTCCTCCCAGCTTGAGGGTTTGCTTGTTGAAATTGCTGGACCAGATTATTAATTGTAGGGAGAATTTCTGTTATCTAATTCCCTGAAAGGTTGAGATCATTTTCTGTGGCAATTCCTTAAACGTCGAGACTACACCTATTTGCACACTAGATTATTGCTTGATTCATCATCATTCCAAAGGTTTAGGTTTATTGTTGGAACAAACATCAGGAGTCTATGCCTTCTAGCAGGCTGAGTTTATAATTTCTTAGGGGCCGAGTTGTAAATTTTCTGATCTGGTTATTTTTGCAAGGGATTTCACAATTGTTTCTCCAGATCAATTTGCCCAACATAGAATTAAGGGAGGCCGACAACCTTCCCACCATTGAGGTCGAAAGCCTTTGCTTCTTGGGTGGACTTAGCGTTCATCATTTCTGTATTCAAAATCAATCCATTGTTCCCAAGAATTGAATCGAACTTTTTGTGGAGTTGGCATTGAGTGGAAATCGATCCAACAATGGAAAAGATTGACTGTAGCTGCCACGAGTTATCTAGGCACATTCTCCAGGAAAATTGAAAGTTGAGCTTACAACATATGTGGATTGGTATTCGAAGTTGGTTAATTTGGACGAATCATGGAATCCTTTGAGCAGACCGTGCTGGTGGGCCACAGGGGAGCAGTCTAACGAGTTGTCGGCTGAGTGGCTGCTGAAATTTTGTTGGGTCGAAGATTTATTTGCAATATGATGAAGGCCGAATAAGGACTGGTTCATGGATGTAGGAGGGTGACCTGGCCTTCGAGTAGGAGGAGCCACGTTGATGCCAGGAATTGAGGACGTAGATGAATTAGACATTGTGGTAGCAGGGGGAGACCAAAGGGCCACGTTATGAAAAGATCGAGCCATTGTCGATGTGTACATGATTGTGCGTAGATGCGGTCTCAAGTTTGGTTATTGAATGAATTATAAATGCGCAGATCAGTGTCTAAGAGGCCAACTACGGTTTGAATCGTTGTGATTGTAGTCTGCGTAGAAGCTAAGAGCGCGTGCCAGCGTCATAAACTAATGATCAATCGCACCGGCCTTGATGTTGATTGACCAACTGAATAGAAGATGATATAATTCCATGATAACATGTGTGTTGTGACTCTAATAGCACGTGCTTTGCATATTCATGGGCCACAGGGTATGTCCCCAACATATAATTGGCATGCTTGTGTTAGCAAATTTGTGGTGAACAAGTGTGTTCGGTGTATCATGGCAACGCTGCTGTGCAAAGGTAGAGTTAGCACACATTTTCTACATCTAGGCAAATGACAGAGGCAAAACAGTCAAGTCGGAATTCCTTAGTCCTAGACAATGTTTATGTGGTTGGACAACAAACTAATATCTGCTAGTCACATCCTTGCATAGTTGAGCGTATGCTTTGAACTATTCCACGAATTCACACTGCTGTGCGTTTTCACTCCCAGGCAGATTCACAGCCTCGGTCACATAAGCTGATAGTACATGAGCCTAGTGTTGAAGGGATTCCAGGTTCCATTCTCTTTCACTGTATTGCATATTTATCAATTTTTGTGACTGTAGAAGTTACATATGTATACACTGGTTACTATATCTGAGTTGTACAACAGTGCTAAATGCAATGATAATGGGCAGCTCTGGTATTCCATTTGTGTTACTGTACTTGTAAGCTCAAACCAAATAAATGAGTTCACTTCAGCAGTAGAGTATCCATGAATGGTTTGACAAAATATCCCCATAGCAATACATCAAAAACACTTGGAAAATCATTAGTAAAACAGGGGTATTTTTACAAGGGAATTTTACAGTCAGAGTTGTTGAACAAAGTCATCAAGGGCAGATTGTTTTAAGTGTCAAACTGGTGTATTGGGCTGAATTGTTAGAATTGATCAGTCTTATGTTATGCTGACAGTCAGAATAAATGTGTGGCCAAGTTGGGTCAAAATATGTGAAGCGTTAACAGGGAATTTGTCAGTGGGTTGAATTTCAGACAGTCAGATTGTTAGTTGTTGGCATAATTGCTAACAGTATTGTAACATTGTTGTAGTTGTCATTCAGAACAGATTATCTTACTAGTATTGGATGTGAACTGAAGTCAACAGAGTTTGACTTTGGACAGTTGTGGGCCCATAACCAGAAGTCCAAGGTTGGAAAATTTTAGCGAGGGGTTGCATGTTGCTAAGTTGTGATGGGGTTAAAATGTTATTTATCCGCTGCCAGTAAAACATCTTGCTGAACCTTGTCTTTCTACACCTTGTATTTCTGTCATAAAGGATATTCTCATATATGCTAGGCTGGGAACAAATTGTGTGGTGTTGAACAATGGAGTACTTGAAATGCCTCATAAACCAACACAACCTTACCCAAGCAGAATGACAAACCTTTCTCAAGAAGGGTCCATGCCATGCTTCAACAGGAGCTGCCAAGGGATTTGCAGAAGGGGCCTGAAATAGGACAGAAAATCTTTGCACTTGGGACAGATTTAAAACAAATGAAGGTCACAGTGAAAGCCCGTTTCAAATTAGATGATCTGGATAGACTCCTTTCTGAAGTGGATCAGTTAGAGGGGAAAACACTAATTTGGGCTCTAAAACCAGCTATGCTTGCTCTCATTCAACATAAATTCATAGTGAAACCTTGTGAAGGGATCAGATTTCCAGTTGCATCATGTCTCAGTAACATTATGAGGTTGATCACACCCATACCTCCTTACAATAATGATGTTATGAGGATAATTTTCAGATTGATAATAGAGACTTTTCAGGACGTGGACAATAGTGCAGGCTCTACCTTTGGGAAGAAGCTTGAGATTTTAAAAATCATGGCCATGACCAATACTTATGAGATCATGTTTGATCTTGATTGTGATGACTTGATTCTACAAATTTTCCAATGCTTCTTCAGCATTAGGAAACATAATCTTGACATAGTCATAACACACATGCAATCCATCTTGTCATCATGTATGAGAGGCCGTGATGCCATTTGCTAGGAGTTGCAGTCTCGATTGTTGTCTATTTGGAGGAGAGAGCAGTTGGTCTCACCTGCTGCTTATGAGCTAGCCGAAGAGTTGGTTGAGCAGAACATTGGGTTGTTCAGGAGACAATTGACCAGGGAGGAGTAGCTCAGGTTTGGGGGATCATGCAGTGAGAATGAGATGAGGAGTAAGGGACTTTGCTTTGTCTACAAGGGACCTTGGGAACCTGATCAGTCATGCTTGAGTGATGCTAAGGAGACGATAGAGGTAGAGCAGAAGGATATTCCTTCTGATTTTCAGGGTGAGGAATCTTCTTTGGACGAGTCCATGGGTTCATATGATGATACCTCTGAGTAGCACGAGCAGTCATGTGGAGTTGATGACAGTAACCCAGATATGCATCCATGTGTGGTTGAGGAGTATAATGAACAATAGATTGTTCCCAGGAGGGAAGGAGATCTGTGAGCAGGTGAGTGATGAATGATTCAACGTAGAGAGTACATAGAGGAGCATGAGACAATTCGTAATGTTCCTAAGTAGGAATACAAGTGATATACAAGCATACAATCAATTCAGCAAACAGAAAAAAGAAATAGACACTAATCACCCATGGAAATGTTGGAAGTAAGAAACTGCTGAGCCATTTTATCACTTCTTCAAGAGCAAAATACAATAGTAAATAGAATGGTGCACTTGGGCTTGTCTCAATGGAAAAGCATGACCAAACCCAGGTGAGCAATAACCTAACTAAAGGCTGCTACAACTGTTGCACCAATCTGCACTGCGCTGCCCAGAAAACTGCTCTTTCTGCTGACTTCGAATGGATGGAAACACCACTTCCCGTGCTCAGAAAATTATGAGATTCGAGCTCCTGACTCCTTGGCCTAAACCCAGAAAAACCCACGAAGGATTTTAGCTGGTTCAAACTTCTGAAATTTGACCCCCATGGAGCCCAACTTCAGCTGCAACTGCAAAACTCGGCCTCCTGGATTCTAGTTGTAAAACCTCCTGGAAAGTGTCCAAAAGTGTTGGGTTGATCCCTCCTATAAATCTCCTGACTTCCCGAATGAGTTTCAGGGTTGTAGATCTTGCCCCCAAGACTCACAAAATTGCTGGACTGATCCTCTGCGCTATCTCCCAACCCTGGAATTCAAACTGCTGGGTTGCTGGCTTCTTTGGCTCCAAAACTCTCAAGGACTACTGGCCTAATGTCGTCCTTCAGATTCCTTGGCTCCTCCGACAAGTGGTTGATCTATTGTGGCTCAATCTCCCTCTGCGTGTTCTCCTAGTGGCCCAGAAATTCGCATTACCTGAATGTAGTTGAATGATGGTGCGGTAGGAAACCCCTGGATCTCCTGAAAACATTGGTGGAATTGCCTTCTTAGGGCGAGCACCCAAGGTCCCCTGAAGTAAGGTTGAATTTCCCGCTTGAGAGATTTGTGGCTGAACAACGAGCTGACTCGGCTAAGTAGCTGAGCGAATAGTTAAGTAAATTCGATTTGCAAGGTGAATGAATGATGCAAATGAGAGCCTCCTCCTTTTGTCTTCGTGGGCCTTCCTTGCCTCATGTGGGCTCCTCCATTCAACATTTCGAATTCCTTCCAAGCCATTCAGATGGCCTAGTTCAAATTCCCACGTGGGTGGCCCCCACCTTCCACTAACAAACAAATTAACCGAAATTTCTCCTAACTTCCTATGTTGAAACTATTGGGTCCTTTTCCTTAGCCAAAAATGTGCAAAAAATGTAGAGACACCCAGTTACAAATGTGTTTGAGAAGGGACATGACACAGTTGATGCACACAGTGTGCGGGATGGGCCATTTTTGGACAGTCAGCTAGTGGCTCACGTTGAGCCCGTGATGGAGGATGAGAAGGCACCCTTGGGGCCATCCATTGGAGTGGAGAAGACAAAGGTGCAGGCAACCTCCAGGGAGGCAGTATTTGTAGACACCTGTCCTCAGGAGGTGTTGGAGAATGATGAGTTAGTTTTGCAGGAGCCTAGTAAGCGGCAGGTGTTGTTGGATATGGTGGTGCATCCATCTTTGGGTTGGCCCATTGATGAGGTGCGGGTAGATGCATAGGCAACTTGCAGAGCTGCAGGACATTCAGGGATTAGTGCTCTCCAAGAATACATAGATAGGGCTTGCAACATAGTTTGGCCACTTGTACCCATTACAGGGAGAGAGGCAGGGTTTTGTTGATGGATATTGTTGAACCAGATAGAGCATCATCAATTGAGTAGGGACCCATATCAACCCAGTAGACTTGTTCCTTGCACAGGTGTCCATGCATTGGATTGGCGAGAGATCACGAGTTGGTATCTTATTGATGGTGTGATATCCTTAGTCAGGGGCGTAGTAGAGCGGAGACTCTCGGGCTAAGTCACTTGACACGGGGATTCGGGACACGTAGGATTCGAGATTCGTGGTGTCGGATTCGGACACGCTGACCCCCCGGAACAGGACACGTTAGGACACGTTATAATATATGTTTATTAAAAATATATATATAATAAATAGTAATTATATAGTTATATATATATTAAAATTAGATATTTGATAATTTTCTTACACAAATTTTAATTAATGATACAAATTTAATAATTTATTGATTTCAAACATAGATGTTGATTCTAGTCACATAAATGTCAATGGTACTAGTCACATAAATGATAAATCATAACTGAAAGACAACTTACAACTACAAGATAGTAAGATAAACACACTGACAACTGTAGTTTTCTCATTTGACATTAAGTCATCAAATCAAAGTGTGTTACATAGGTAGTGTTGGTGCAATGCCAATGGCAAAATAGAAATAGAAAATATAAAACAACTACAGTCTATAGGTATACAAGCCTCAAGGCATCAATCAGCAATAGCATCATAATCAGCATCACTGCCCTCATCATCATGGTCCCCACTGCTCTCGTCTGCATCCTCCTCCTCCCCTGTATCCATAGTCGCCTCTGCAGCTGCTGGTGTGGAGGTTGACCCCTCTATGTCATCAAATCTAACAGGCTCTAGCACTGGATCACTGAGATCCATGTTGGCCAATGCCAACTCAACACTTCTATCCAGACCCATATCATCAGGAAAGACATCCCACATCTTTGTCTTTCCCCTCAACCACTCTTCCCTCTGCCTGTAAATAAGACGAAGGTTGGTGTGCACATACACCATTGTCTCTGCCCTGGACTGCTCTTCTTCACATTATACAAATTCCCATATGTGCTCCAATTCCTCTCGCAACAAGAGGATGAAGTCACCTGAGAGAGGATCCTCATGGCTAACTGCTGTAGAGGAGGGCTTGTTGCCCCATGATTTGCCCACCAAGAATGGGGCTTCTTAAGCCCCCTGTCTCTAATCACATCATAACCTCCAAATCCACCAGTGCCAGTGGAAAACTCTGCAAAGGCATCCTCCACCTCAGCAAGCAATGCACTATCCTGATAAATCCGCCTGAATGCCTCTTTCCTCCCCTGTGATATTTCAGCATCCATGTGAGGAGGGAATCTACGGGAAGGTCCACCATTCAGCCACTCATGGCTGTAGTATTTGGGGTTCAATGAGTGAGCCAAACAATGTAAAGGTGTACAATTCTTGTCCCATCTGCTGACAAGAATATCATGTATGGTATCGCAGAAGGCCTCTGTTGATGTCTCATACTGGGGGCACTCACTCTGTAGAATAATGCTCCTCACAGACTCAATCATGGAATCCCATCCCTCATAAACCTCTCCTAGGATGGGTTTGTCTGTATCTGCAACTCTAAGCAAAGAGATGATAGGGTCCATGATCCGAATAATTAGATCTACCCTCTCCCACCAAGCATCATCTAGTACCGTGTCCTTCACTCTTTTAGAGGCTGCCTGATCTGTCTTTCTCCAAAAAGACCAAAACTCAGAAATAACCATGGACCCAAGAGAAGTCTTGATCTCCCTCAACCTCTTCAACATCATGAATGAAGATGCAAACCGTGTATCAGCAATCTTCAACAATGATAGATTGTTGTACTACTTGTAGATAGTGAAGGCATTTGTATGATTTTGCACAAAGTTACGGATATGTCTTGCATCCTCAATAATGCTTCTAATCCAAAGCACATCAGAAGCAATGGATTTTAGTGCTAAGTTCAATGAGTGGACAATGCAAGGTGTCCAAAACACTTGTGGATATTTAGCTTCCACAATCATGCCAGCGACCTTGCAAACAGGTGCATTATCTGTAATGATTTGCACACAAGAATCAACACCTACCTCTTCAACAACTCTAATAAATAACTCACCCATAAATTGTGCATCCTTGTATTCGCCAAGTGTATCCACTGCTTTCAGGAAAACTGGACCATTCAAGGAAGACACCATGAAGTTGATGATTGGGTGTCGTGCTGGATCTGTCCATCCATCAGAAACAATGCTAACCCTAGATGTTGGCCATGATGCCTTAATAGGCTCGAGCATTTTTTGCACCTCTTTTTTTGCCTTCGTCAACAATGTGGTTCTCAGCTTCTCTGACCTAGGAGGCACATACCCTGCTGGAGCCCCTTGAGTTAGAGCTCGGCACATCTCAACAAATAAAGGTGAACGTGCAACATTAAATGATATGAAGTTTTGATAGAAGAAGAAGGCAATGGTGAGATCAAGCTCTTCCCGTCTCTCTTTTTGGAAAATCCTGTCCATTGGACCAAGTGATCTTCTTTTTAATGCTTGTCCCCCAGTAGAAGTAGAACTCTCAAATGGAAATTTGGTGGTGGCTTTCCTAAAAAATGGAAGGGGGTCTTCATTCTTGCCCTTGGGTGCTTTTGATTTTGAAGCCAGTGCCACATGTTCCATACCAACATTGGCCTCCTTTTCCAATTCTTTTCTCTGTTGTGAAGTAATAACTTTACAAGATCCAATCCCACAACCAGGTATAGCCAACAAATGTGATTTCACACGGTAATATGTGCTTTTGAAAGAAATGTTACAAAAGTTGCATTTCCATTGCACATTGCCTCCTCCCTTTCCCTTGTTGTTTGGCCCATCCTCTCTTGTGACATATTTCCACAATGGATATTTATCATTGTCTTTAAGTCCTCTTCCCTCAACATTACTTGCAGCAGACTCTGATGATATTGGGGGAGGAAGGGCATCTCTACCCATGACATTCTTGCCCTTCCTTGCTGCCTTTGATTGAGCCATGTTACCTCAATCTGTAAAAAAAATGAACAAACAGTGAAACTGCTGTAAAAATTTAAAAATGCAAGCAGCAAAAGAAATGAACAAGAATCAAGTTCAACACTAAAGTCTAATATATATATTAATATCACTATATCAGTGGCCACTGGCCACTATCCATAATTATTAATATCTTAAATATTTTATACAGTATACTATATCAGTGGCCCAGTTAATTTGACAAATGTTGCAGCTTTTACTAATTAGAATACTTGTTCGGTTGTTCCAAAAGCAATATAATTCTGCCCAGGATGAGATTTTATATGCCAGTGCAGGCTCTGGAGTCTAGACAATGTAGTTCCTCTACAGGCAATGCTTTCACATGTTTAAGATATTGCATCTTTCTTCAATAAAACCGGATATATCGTCTATTTATATGTTGATACTGCTTCATATGATATATCAAATATTGTAGATTCCAAGCATACTGCCCATCGTATTTGAATTAGTATTCTATGTTGCTGTATAAAAATCAGATTATCCATCCCTGAACGGAGCAGAGAATGGATGGACAAATGTCAAATATCTTCTCTGCTCCCTTGAGACAAACTGTTTTCTGCTACTAAATTCTTCTTAATTTGGTACAATAAAATGTGTTTGCTTAGGTGCAGGTGCAAAAAAGCTTTCTGTTGTCTGAAGTTAAAAGAACGCTATCTAAAAGACCTTGTAACTAAAATTACCTAATGTATCCGAAAAAGCTTTTAGTGAGTTGTGCGTTCGAATGATTTTGCTTGCTTTCATTCAGCTAACTTACAGGTTATTCGAGATGGGATGTGCCTAGAAGGTCCGAAAATCATTCAGCCTCTGTATTAAATCTGATGGCAGTCGATTGTAATTTGTCATCAGTTTATAGACAATGTTTTCTATTATTCAAAGTCTAAATGCTACATATACAAGCATTTGAGGTTGGAGGCGGTGTCAAAAAAATGTTCAGGGTTCATATACAGAGAAAGGTAAAGAGGTTATTAACTTGGCATCTGGCATGGTATCACTGCGATTTTGTTAGCATCGATCACAACGTTATATATGGCATCATAATTTCTATGCATTGGCGTGTAAGGTAACGAGTCAACGACCATGCAATGTCTAAAATAACCGTTGAATGTAATGATAAATTGAAAATCAGTTTCGAACTTTCGATATCCTGTAGGAAACCCTGCTGATTGAATGCGATATAAACCACGTGATTTTGAATAAACCGTGCCTTACCTCAAGTTCTGGACGTTGGGTGGATTGTGGACTTGGGCGGTCCGCTCCTCGCTGCAACAAAGCAATGATGCAATCCTTTGCGGCTTTGCCAAATACACTGAAGTCTGACTGAATCCTTTGCCGTCAACTGGGAGAGACACACCCCTTTTAAGTTTTAACCTAGCAGCAGATCCGAAAACGAATCCGCAAACCAGGACTCGACAGGAAAATCGTGACACGCTTTCGAATTTAGAACACGCCCCTGGACACGACGTGCCACAAGAGGACACGACGAGTCCTGCCATCATGACACGTGTCAAGACAGAATTGTGTCCGATTCCTCCGATTCGCGATTCGTCCAGGGTTTTGGACGAATCCGGTTTCATAGTTGACAACTTGTTTACCTTTATGGAGTCATGATGAAAATATTGAATTGTTATAGAAGAACTGAAAGTCCTTGCTTCAGGAAATAAAGAATGATAAGGTCTTTCATGGTGATAATGATATTATTTAAAGGGTTCTGACGACTCAATAAGATGAAAATTCTTGGTTGTAGTGCTGGTATAATTCTGCTGCAATTTGATATGACTATAGGTTATCATGCTCCATTCTGTAATTTGAATCTGATAACATCTATGCAGAGATCTAGGGTTTGGAAGCAAGTTCTAAGGCATTCCTTAGGGTTGTGAGTGTCTAGGGTTTGTAAACTCAAGCAAGGGTTTGAGCTTGTAAGACTGAAGGTTTGTACCCTAAGATTGACGATAAGGTTAAATAAGGATTCAAGGATGAGGGTCTAGGTCTTGGACTGAGAGTTACCTTGGGTTTGTAAACCCCAGCTAGCAGGCCTTAGGATTTGTAGACAAAATGCTAGTACTATAATTAATCTGGGTTTGGACTTAAAACCCTAGCTGATTATAGAAAAAAGAGTTGAAGTAAGGGCTTGTGACATAAAGCACTAGGATGAGTTTTCTTACAAAAGAACAAACCCTATAAAGGAATGACATCATAAGGCCAATAAAGTTGTTGATGGATGTAAGAAGATCAAGGTCAAGAGGGAGCGGACATGTTCTCAAAAGATAAGTATTTTACATCTTTCTCATTTGATTATTACTATTGTTGTTGATTTTACTAGTAGTAAGTCTCTTGACCTTAAATTCTTTTCTTAGTTATGATTGCTCTTCCATGGTCCCTTGATGAGGAATGCAAGTACATATTGAAGGCTACCAAAGGTTTTGGCTGCAGATGGAAAAACAAAGCAAAGTTATGACAAAGAGACTCTGTGTGATGAGAGATATTGTAATGAATGAGATCAGGACTCAAAGGGAACAAAATTCGCTTGATTTTTGTCAAGAAAAAGTATGATTGGATAGCAAGAAGTACAAGGCTAAGGATTGTCTTAGCAAAAGGAAATAAGCCTATGAAATGACATTTTGTCAGGTACACTTTAGCAAAGATTGTATTCCTTGATGAAAGAAGTGAACTACCTCAAGATGGTGAGGTACATGAATGATCCAGATCTTGGTGGTGGGGGGGGCCGCCAAGGTCTAAAAGATTGAAATGGATTTTGGGGGAGAGGCCCCCAAGATTTGAAAAATTAAAATGCTAGAAGAAAAAGAGGAGAATGCCCAATAAACAAAACCACAAAGAAACTCTTTATTAAAACGGAGAATAACTGTAAAAGCTACATTGTGGTGGACAATCTGTCCTTTTACAAAATGCCACTTGTTACTTATAGTATTTTTTAGTTACAATACCACGGGTCAATTCCATGGGTGAGTGAATACCATGGTTGGATGTCACAATACCATGGAAAAATACCATAGAATGCGACTTGTTACTTATAGTATTTTTTAGCTACAATACCACGGGTCAATTCCATGGGTGAATGAATACCATGGGTGGATGTCACAATACCATGGGAAAATACCATGGGTAGATAAATACCATTGGTGGATGCCACTTACAATACCATGGGTGGATGAATACCATGGGTTGATGCCATTTTCTATTTGGATCATTCCTCACTCCTTAAGAAGCAATGGTTCCCATTGCGTGAAGTTCCCTCTTGCGAAGCCTTTTTTGAATATGAATAGCCATTGAAGAAAAGGGTTTGATGTGGTTAACCCATAACCATGATGAACGAAGATCCGAGGATAGAGATACCCTGTAATGCTTGTGACCAACTGTGACACTGATAGTGTGCGGCCTAGCAAATGGACTTCGATGAAGTGTGGGTTTTTGGACGACCCATAACCATGATAAACGAATATCTAAGGATAGAGATACCCTATAATGCTTGTGACCAACTGTGATACTAACAATATGTGGCCTAGCAAATGGACTTCGATGACAAGGATTTTGTGCGGTTGATCCAGAACCGTGATGTTGGTTGTTGATGAAGTAGCAGGTGCCTACATAGCCTGGGGTGGGAGGGCACGTCTCCAAAGAATCCAAGCTGAATACTGCTATGCTGAAACTGATGAATGTGAAGTAGGTGCCTGCTAAAGCGGGGTGGAGGGCACGTCTCCAAAGGGAACCCGCTTCGAATGCTGCTCCAGAATTAAAATGGACATAACTCGGTCAATCTAACTCAAAATATTTATTATAACTTGTTTTTGGAAACAGAAGGACCATTTTGCATCTTCCCATGTGTTGGAATCCTTATCTGGACACTCTAGAATCTCAAATTCGCGTTGCAACTTTTCCGCCGTCACAAAAGTTATGAAAAAATAGCTGATTTTAAATCAGTGATATCTCCCACATCTGAACTTCGATTAGACCCATTTTTTTTTAAATTGAGCGATTTTCTAAGAGGAGCTCAAATTTGCAATCAGTTTTTCTGAAATTCTGCACCAAAATTGCAAAAAAAAAAGATAGGAGAGTCGCCGTCCACGAATTCTCATCAGAAACATTTCTGCAACATAGCTGATTTTAAATCAATGATATCTCCCTCATCCGGACTCCGATTCTGTTGATTTTTTTTTTTTGAATTTGGGTATTTTTTTTTGCAAGGAATCCAGATCTGTTATTTTTTTTTTTGTAAATTTTGTACCAAAAATTTCAGATCTGATTTGCAAACTCCCCGCCTGAAAACATTCCTGCAAAAAAATGAAAAAATAAAAATTCTTCTTGCTTGGCCCAAGAAAATGCTATGTGGAGGACGTAGCACATCCTTGAAGTTTGTCGAATATTGCTACAAAATTTGAAACTGAAATATGCATCAAGCCCTCATTCCCATGGAATCATAACCTGCTTTGATACCACTGATCTAGATCCTAAGGGGAGGTCCCCAAGATCTAAAAGATTGGAATGGATTTTGGGGGAGAGGCCCCCAAGATCTAAAAAATTAAAATGCCAGAAGAAAAAGAGGAGAACGCCCAATAAACAAAACCACAAAGAAACTCTTCATTAAAGCGGAGAATAACTGTAAAAGCTACATTGTGGTGGACAATCTGTCCTTTTACAAAATGCGACTTGTTACTTATAGTATTTTTTAGTTACAATACCATGGGTCAATTCCATGGGTTACCATGGGTGGATGTCACAATACCATGGGCAAATACCATGGGTGAATGAATACCATGGGTGGATGTCAATTACAATACCATGGGTGGATGCCATGTACAATACCATGGGTAAATTCCATGGGTGGATGAAAACCACAGGTTGATGAATACCATGGGTTAATGCCATTTTCTATTCGGATCAATGAAGTCCTACACTTATAAGCAGAAAGGAGGCTTCGTGCAGGCTCCTCTGAGTTCATGCACTCGGATTGGTGATTGATCCTACATGATTTGTTCATATGGCAGAGGGAGTTGCATTAACCAGAAGATTTGCTCTAAACGAAGAGGTCTCTTCGGGAGCCCTTGCTTAGCTTTAGAGGGAGTTGACCTAAGATGAAGGATCTTGATTAGGTAGCTGATAGTACCTATGACAAAAGAGAGCAAATCAATATTACTATGGCAGGATCTGCTTCAAAAATAATACCAACCAAGATGATGGATCAAGGAAAGGAAGTAGATTAGCTGAGCCAAGGAACATAGCTCAACATGTGTTGAAATACCAACATGGTACAGTTGGTCATGGCATAGTCAGAGAAATACAACTGCAGAAAGTCAAATTGGGAAAGGAGTGCTGAAAATATATAGAGTTTGTATATTGCTTCTGATTGGGCTCTGATCTCGTGGATGAGTAGGAAGGAGACATATGTTGCAACATGAAAGGCAAGCAATATGACTATAGCTTGTAGGACCGATTAATCAGGTGCAGTTGACAACATAATCACGAGCCAGGACACCTTGAGATCTAGTATCACTACATACGTGACATGGTGCAAAGGAGAGTGATGAGGCTCGAATACATCTCTCCATTGATGCGCTGGCAATTGATGTTTTGACGAAATCGTTATCCAGGGACAAGTTCGTGTACTTCAAAGACAAGTTGGGGCTCATGGAGATTACCTCTCTCATTGAGAGGGAGTGTTGATATGTTTGCAACATAGATGGACATTCTCCTAGTAGGGAGAATTGGTTTGAGAGGCCCAAAGTGCTCAATAGGCAGGGTTGAGTGAGTGCCTCTTGAAGGAGACCCTGATCATACCCCGGGAAAGGGTGTAGTGAGGTGTGTCAGTATTTGGACCCTGATCACACACCAAGAATGGTGGAGTGACATCATGGAGCCTAATCACTCACTAGGAATGGTGGAGTGAGGTCCTTCAACATCTGGACCCTGATCACGCACTAGGTAGGGTTGAGTGAGGTCCTGGACCTTGATCACACAACAAGTAGGGTGGAGTGAGTTCATAGACCCTGATCACACACTAGGTAGGGTGGAGTGAGGTCCTTTTTAACATCTAGACCTGATCACCAACCAAGAGGGGTTGAGTGAGGTCTTGGCCCAGAGTGCTCACTAGGAAGGACGAGTGAGTGCTTGCTAGTTGTAGTATCTCAGCATTTTGGCCTATTGAGAGGCCTTGAGGTTTAAGTACCAATCACTCTGGGTGAGTGAGTCCTAGGACTGCTCATTCGAGAAGAGTGAGTCCTGATATGATGATGATATGCCATGGTTTTAGCACCGGCCCACATATGGCCACTAGCAGATGTTGATGAGGATGTCAGAGATGTTTACTAGTTGATGATGACTGTGTTAGAGATTTCAACTAGTGGTTGATGACGAAATGATGCTAATAATGTTAGAGATGCTGACAAGACTGATGATGATTTATTATAACCTTTTCATAGAGAAATTATGTCAACATGAGAACAACTGGATAGACATTATGAATACCTTCCTAGTTAAGAGGGAGTGTTATTTTTGTAACTATGGTCAGTGTTCATAATACATGTTTGAGTCATTATGAATTTGTAAAGCATAGTTTAAATGGTAAGAGTCAAAATAAAAATTATATTTGAGTCAAAGTCCCATTGTGACTTTCAAAAGAAGAAATTTGAATTTTGAAATTAAAGTTCTGGCTCCAAAATGTAAGGTCAGTCTCTTCCTAGTCAAGTTGGCTCCATGAAATCAAGTTGGCATTCTCAAATGTTCTAGTTGGCTCCATGAAATCACGTCGGCTTGCTAACATGCTCAGGTCGGCTACAACAAGGGAAAAGCCCATTCAACCAAAGGAAAACTATATAAAGGGCCTATTCACTCTCCCATCAAGCCAAGAAACTAGCTCAAATCTTTTGAGGTAAATGCGCAAGGTATGAGGTAGAGAAAGTGGTATCTCTGAGGCAGCATATTGAGGCATGTGAAGGAATTGTTTGAGGCAAGATTTTAAGGCAACTTGTGTGCACCTCTCGAGGTAATCTTGGCCTACTCTGCGGCAGGTAATTAGCTCACATCTATGGACAATTTGCTTGCATCTGTGGCATTCATTAACTCACACTCTAAGCTCGCATCTGTGGTATTCTGAGCTTATATCTGTGGCATCAAAGACTTGCATGGATTGAGCTAGCTTATGTGTCTAAGGTAGAAATCCAGTAGTCTTTGGTAGCGAAGATCAGAGGTTGAAGGCAGTAAAGGAAGGTAATTCTGTGACTGCGATGAGGGCTAGTAAAGCAACATATTAGAGTTAAAGAACAAAGTATGTTTTGGGCCAGATTGACTTGACTATGAGGATGTACCATGGACTAGGTTTGACCTAGTTATTGACTTAGATGTGTCTTTGTTGAATTAGAATTCTCTATTGAAAAAAGTTGCTAAGTTTTTCCCCATGAGGGTTTCCCAGGATAAATCTCTTGTGTTCTTGCGCCACTGTCTCTTTATGTTCTTACTGTCTTATATGCTATGTGGTTGATGCAATGTTGCAGGAAACGTCCCCCCCGGATCTAATGCCCAAAGCGCGGTTCGTATGGATGTGTCCGGGAATCGCCTGCCGAAACACGGTTCGAAATTCCAAAACGCGTTTCGGACTAATAATGACGCTTCCTGGAAATTCCGGAAGCATCCCTCCAAAACGTGTTTCAGAAACTCCGAAGCGCGTTTTGTACGACGCTTCGGAGGCCAAATCGTACGGTTCCTGTACAGTTCCGTACACGGTTCCGAAAAGTGCATCGCGCTGCTAAAAAAATCAATTTTTTTTTTTTTTAAATTTTGGTGAGTTTGCAGATTGCGGGTGGGTCCACCTTGGGTTAGGGTGAGCTTAGGGTGAGGAATGAAGGGAATAAAGCCCCCATTCATTCCTCATTTGCTCACTTTGAGTTTATGAGAGTTGGAGAAGAGAAAGAGAGGAGAGAAGAAGAGAAGAGAAGAGAGGAGAGGAGAAGAGTGGAGAAGAGAGGAGAGCTTGGAGGAGTGAAGGAGGAGGAGCTAGGAGAAGGAGGAGCTTGGAGCAAGAGCTTGGAGGACTTCGTCTACAAGAGCTAAAGAGGTAAGTTCAAACCCCAAACTCCCTTATTTTTTTGACATTTTTTTTGTATTTTTCTCCTCCCTCTCCTACTCTTTCCTATTGTTTCTACTTGCTCCTTTACTTGTAGGTTGTCCACCACCTATATCCATATTCCAAGATGGTTTTCTTGTGGCTTCTTTGTATCATATTCATTCCACTTTTGGTTTTAACGATGGCAAGGGGGAGTAGGAATAGAAGGGAAGAAGCACAAGAGGATAGTGGTCCCAATATGAGTGACCCAATGTATGATGAGGAGGAAGGGTTTGAAGAGGAAGGGGATGATGTTGAACCTGAAGGGGAAACTAAAACACTAGAGGTGAAAGCTGCATTAACACCCTTGTGGAACTATGTGACCAAACTTGAAGGGGGAAAGGGTGGCGGAAGCTACAAATTTTTGTGCCCTTATGGTTGTGATGGAGGAAAACCATTTAGTGGTTCATATACCCGTGTGAGGAGGCATCTTTGTGGGGTGTTGGATAGTGATGATAAAAAGGGTCATGTGGGGATACAAATTTGCCTAAACATTTCATTTGAACAAAGAAGAAAATACATCCAAATAGAGGAGGCTGCACAACAAAAAAACAAGAAACAAAAAACTCATTCTGAATCAAGTGCAACCTCTAGATTTGGTAGCTCATCTGCTCATCGTACTTCTGGAAGCTCTGGAGGTAAAAGAACAATAGGGGATTTCCTTGATGTTGCTGGGGGGGATGATGTGGATGGAAAGATAGTCCGTTTTCTTTGTGCTTGTGGTGTACCATTCAATGTGCTTCGCTCTCCCTATTGGCATGAAATGGTAAAGGCCATCAATGAAGCCCCAAAAGGATACAAGGCCCCCAACTATGAGAAAGCTGGAACACTGTTATTAGAAAGAGAAAAAGCTAAGGTTCAAAGAGCTTTGACATGTTTTACAAATGAGTGGGTAAATTGTGGGGTATCCATTGTATCAAATGGGTGGACAAATATTAGAAACCAACATTTGATTAATGTTCTTGGGGTTTTTGCTAGTGGTGCAGTATTATTACATGTCATGACTCCTCCTCCATTAGTGCATCTGCACAAACATTGCAGATCTCCTATTGTAATCAATCAAAGATGTTGGTCTGAATAATGTGGTTCAAGTGATCACAGATAATGCAGCAAATTGTAAGGCAACAGGAAAAATTATTGAGCGTACTCATCCACACATCTTTTGGTTTGGGTGCCTAGTTTACACATTGAACCTTTTGATTTATGATATTGTGAAGCATAAAGAATGTGGGTGGATTACTGAGCTTTACAGGAGAGGGAAGCAACTTATTAAATTCATCACAGGGAATACAAGGGTAATCTACTTCTATGGCACTTACTCCAAGTTGCAGTTGCTTAAACTTGCAAAGACAAGATTTGCCAGTTATTACCTCACCTTTAGGCGGCTAGTGAAGGTGAGACAAATTTTAACTAATTTGGTGTGTGCTGAATCATGGGATGAAATTAACACTGACAGAGATGGTGCTAATGTAGTCAAGGACACTGTTCTTGACATTTACTTTTGGTCACAGGTTAAATATGTTTTGCAATTCACCAAACCAATTTATTACATGATCAAGTTTGGAGATTTAGATCGACCAATAATTAGGGAGGTGTATGAGCAAATGGATAGCATGTTGGGGCATATTAAAGACATTGTTGAGCCTAGAGATATCACCTTGTGCAATTATATTCGTGCAAAGGTGGAAAATCGATGGGAAATGCTAAATGTTCCATCCATCATGGCTTTCAACACCAGCACCCGGGGGGGAAGCAAGAGAAAACCACACCAAGATCAAGAGGCTCACAAAAAATATATGGCTGCATTGAGTAAATTAATCCCTGATGAAGAGGAGGTTGCGATCGTATAGAGATAGTTGAGCAACTATACGCTTAACACTGGTCCGTTTGGGAGCATGCATGCAATTAGAAATCGAGAGACTTTTTCTTCTCTTGAGTGGTGGAACATGCATGGAGGGGCTACTCCACTTCTACAGACTTTGGCATTGTGGGTGCTATCACAGGTGGTAAACACTTCTTCTGCAGAGAGGTGTTGGAGCTCTTATTCTTTCATACACAGTGTTAAAAGGAACAAGTTGAGTTTAGACCGGGCAGAGAGCTTGGTTTATGTTCATTACAACTTGCGATTGTTGTCCCATTACTGTGAAGATGCAAAGACTAATAAAGACCTTAAGGTTTGGG
>APFE031133812.1:127006-161171 GCA_000404065.3 Pinus taeda
ATGACGCAGTCCCTTTGGCCTCTGCGTTGTCTCTGCTGGGCTCTGCGTGGCCTGAACTGGCTGTTGCTCTCGCTCTCCTTGCTTCTACGCTAGTCTCTCAGTATTGTCTCTGCCTCTCTGTCCAGTACTCACTACCCCTCGCTGCTGATCACTGATTCACTTTTGCTTAGCAACTCCGCTCTAGCAAAATGAATGACTGATCACTCTGGTGTATTCTCCAACTGACCCTCAAGCCTCCTCTTATACTTTTCTTGTTGGTCCTTCAACAATCGAGATTAAATCTCTAATCAACGGCTAAGATTAGATTTGGCTTGATCCATGAATTTTGGAACCTTCTAACCCAGTTTTACATCAATACCTACTAATATTTTATTTTTCGTAAGTTTAGACTTAGGAACTCCATTAAAAATATTATTATTTTAATATCTCTTGAACCAGGTACAATCTGTCCAAACCATTTCTTGATCTTGGAGATCTCATGTGCTTTAGCCTCTCCACCAATTTTCATGGCTAGAGCACATCTCATGCTATCCAAAATCAACAACCATATCTAGCACCCTAGTTGTATTCAAGAATCTATTTAATAATATAAACCCTCTATATGCTGTACTGGTTTTCTCGAATTGGGTTTTTTTCTGGACGATTGTCCAAAATAACGTGTCTCTTGTGAGATTGTCTCAGTTTATTTCAGTCAATGCTCTGTATGTATGTGCATGTTGCAATAGTGTTTTACATTGATGTTTATGTAATTAAATATCCTGTTAATGCAAAGAACAAGTAGGAGATGTTAAACCAGTAATTGCAATAGGGCTTTCTGATGTGTATATTCAGAAATTTTCACATGGTATCAAAGGGATTGCGGATCATAGGCGACTGAAGGCACCAGCCAATAAATCTTGAGAATTTGCAGCAGAAAAGCAGTGGTCCCGAGTGACAGCGCTGTTCCAGAGCCAGAGACGCAGTAGGAGTGACGTAGTGCAAAGAAAGTGACGCAGAGGTTCACACAGTGCTTGCGTGAACACTTTGAGCTAGGTGGAGGCGACACAATAGTTGAGAGGAGCCCACACAGTAGCTGCGTCAGCCATCAAGGCCAGCACAGAGGCAGAGGTTGCAGAGGTGATTTAGTAAGATTGAAGTAGTGAGAGAGGGGTAAAGATAGTAAGGTTGAAGGGAGATTTTCTAGTCTGGTGAGTGCATAGCAGGGAGGCAGTGAGTACCACAGAGAGGTAGCACAGTGCTTCAGAGGGGAATCTGTATTTTGCTAGGGAGAAGTAGTGATTCAGTGTCAAAAGTCGAAGTGGGAGCTCGGAGGCCAGGAGAATCGATCTTCCAGATAACGGCTGATCAGTTAGAGAGAGAGACGCAGGTCCGAGTTGTGGGATGCAACACTGTGTAGGCTGATCCAGGGACTGTGTAGAGGCAACAGAGAGCAGCTCATCTTGAGCCATGGTCAGTGTCGGATCGCCAGTGGGAGTGAGATTTTTTTCACCAGAATTTCTGTCAGTCATTTCTCTGTATGGATTGCTAGATTTGAGCATCCATAATTTTGTACTCAGATTTATTACTGTATAATAATAAACTCCTCAGCTGCTGCACCAATTTTCCCAAGTTGGGTTTTTCCGGGTACAATTGTCCAAAAATAAATGTTATACTTGTGTGTGTATGCAACTATTTTTCCAACGTTATTTTTCTTGCACAATGTTTTATTTGTGAAGGCTGCATTGTATTAGTTTCGATATTTACCATGGAACACAGTAAATAATTTGTTCAGTTTATTTAACAGGTGGAAGAAACTTAATCAGTTGCTGCAGTTGCATAAAAATAAATATAAACCAAATTTGCAGAAGCCCTAGAGCTAGGTTTTATGCTTTAAATTTAATCTATAACTAGTATTAGCATTGAATTTATTTACTCGAAGGTTGGTACAATTTTATCATTCATTTTTAGTGGTGAGATTCATTTCTAGATTTGTTTTTATTGCATATCTCTTATTTAGATATTATCTTGGTGAATTGTAAAACTAACGTTGAATAACCCTAGGGGGCATCACTTTTTCATTTCAATTTCTTGCTTGTATCATTTATATATTTGTTGTGAGCTTGATTCTATGTTACTTGGGTTGTTATTTTGTTGCATATCTTAATTTCTAGCTAAGTCATTCAACATATTTGCTTAAAGGTGCAATTATGTCTCTTAGGTTGGTTATTTTCTCACTTGAAATCTGGAATTCTGCATTAATTCATCAATAATAGAGATTTAGAAGTGTGGAAAAGCTTTAAAATTGTACCTAATTTAGCGAACACTTAATTGGCACCCTAAAGCACACTACACACAATCATGTTATGCTGGCCGATTTCATTCCTAGTGATTTAAAGTAGCTTAAAGCAGTTTCTTTTAAGTAGCCTCTGCTACGTTTCATTTGTTGGAATGATAGTTAATCTAATGCAAATATGTAGTTCTATTTCGTGTTGGAATTGAGGAGTATGTGCTGAGGCACAATATTCTAAAGGGTTGTTATATTGTAACATCATACTTTTGGAAACCACATATCTATGCAACCTAAAATTTTTCATCTTATTGACTGCAATTGCTTATGACAGAATGGGATTTTGTTCTGTACCTTTATATTCCATCTGCAATATGAAGAAATTGAGTTTTTTCACTGTTTCTTTTGTTTTTCAGTTTGAAGACATCGGACCTCATGGAACAAAAATTGTAATTTACAACCTTTGGCTTAATGACGATGGTGTCCTTGAACTTGACTTTGACAAAGACAAGGAGGTAAGACTGAGGTCTGTTTACTCCTTTCTCTGACATATATATATTATTATATATTATTATATATATATATATATATATAGATATATATTAAATATATAGATATATATATGGTCATGATGTTGACATGTGAATGTACAAATGATGAACCAAATTCTTACATTGTGCACAATGCATTGTATTCTATTTGTTTGGCTTCAATTTTCTGCAACTTGATTTCTTTCTTTATAAACCCTGTAATGCACGGTCCACTAATCCCAGCTAATAATGCCAGTCAGTTTTATTCTGATGGAGGGATGACGGTTTTATTTTATTGTTTAAATGGGGTATCTATGCTTCAGACTTCACATTTGTAACCTAATTATTACTTACATGATGTAAATTTGTGGGAAGCATTCTAAGCTGCTTCCCTACATCTCAATAAAATCTCTTCAAAAAGCCTCGAACATAACTAACATTGCCTTGGTATAACATCCTGTGACCTTATATCTGCACCACTGACCATATTGACTTGTATGGTGTGCTATGTAAGTCTGTACTCATAGGGATGTCAGTAGATGTGCATGTATTATTACTATTTATCTCTATTAGTATTAATACACAGGTACACATAGTAAAGCCGGAAAGCCTACAGAAAAAGTTGATCCATTTTAGGGCTTACTCCACTGGCAATCAAACCTCCAGTCTGGAAACTATCGACCTTTTTTATATAGTGATAAGCCAACATGAGAAGAGTGCAAGGAAAGGAGGCTTTGTCCAAGATGGCCTGAGTTGCAGGCATTAACCAGTAGCAAATAGATTGTATTTCTTTCCTCCCGATTATTAGAAGCTCACAACAATTATTGTCACCTAAGATAGATGGGTGTTAGCTAGCACTATTGTAACAGAGGGTACTAGGCTTGAAACACCACAAACAATCAACCTCAGCTCAGAGTATGTCTTTGTTTTCTCCAAAGGAAAGAATCCTGTAATTCTATTAATATAAGCAAAACTACAATATTCAATGCTGAAAGGGATGCCTACCTAGATGTAATGTCCCCAATTTTTGGATTACCTTCTGATGTGGTTACGGGAGAATTCCAGAGCTTGTGTCAGCCAAATCATAGGAGTAGGATTACACCATTGGTGGGCCTGGAGGGTTTGGAGGAGTTTTATGGGGTCTGACTGGGATTGCTTTCCATATTTCATCATCAGGATTAGTTTCACACAGGTCGATCTTGGTTTTGTTCCATTCTGAAAATTTCCATAAAACAAGGTTATTATCAAGCATATTTTAAATATTTACGCTTAAGGTGCTATTTGGAGGAACACTTTAATGTAATAGCTCATTGGAATGAAAACGAAAAGATCTATAAGGAAAGATGATGAAAAAGGGCTTTGGGGTCGCCGATGTGATCATGGTGGTGAATTAAGCATTTCCCAGGTTTAAAGTTGATTTTAATTAGCTAATAAAGAGTCAATTTATTAAATATAAGCCGAGAAAAGTGGATTTTATTATTTAATTGGAGAAAATAATATTAGTAAATAAAAGGGGCAAAAATTACTTGGAGAAAATATATAAAAACCACTTAGTGGCTTTATCAATTAAAATTAAAATAATAAAGGTGCTTCTAGAAGGTTTGCGAAAGATCCAACGAATCTTTAAAAAGAGGAGAGGGTGTCACTTCTTAGTCATTCTATTCTATTAAATGTGGAAAAAGTTAGCAAAAAATCGGTATTAAATCACCGAAATCCGATTTTTAGGGCTGGCCAATTAAATCGGACGATTTTTTACCTAATTTTTCAATGAGGAAAAAATCAGGATTAATTCGGAAAAGTCCCGATTTAATCGGGAGTCGACCCAAAAAGTCATCGAGACTTCCTAGGTTGCAGAAAGAGGCAGAAAAGGCAAAAAACCCCATCGCTTTTCACTGTTTTTGTTGCCATTCGTCTTTGTGGAGAGAGGAGGTGTTTGCCATTGCCCAAGAGGAGGAAATTTTCTAGTTTTGTGGTGGGGATTTGGAGATTTGTCCACTACTCAATGTAAGAGATTCAAAGTGCCGATTTGCCGCTGGCACGTATGTATTTTAATTTCTCTCTTAGTCTTTGTTACACAAATGCCAAATGGCTTCTTAAATCTTTCTATAATTCTATTGGTTTGTTTTTATTTTATTATTTTTAGAATTTTGAATTAAACCGTTGTTTATAATCTAGATTGAATCAAAACTTCAACTTTCAAGAATCAAAAGACAAAATTTCAAACCCTTGTTTAGTGAATCTGACTCTGTTCAAGTGATTGAGAAGAGCCATTTAAAATCTAAAATCAACAAATGCATTTGTGTTTGCTTCTTATGTGATGGCAATTTTTAATTTTTTTCAATTTGTTTTTGTGCCCAGGTTCAAATTCAAATTCAAAGTTTCAAACAAAATGCCAAGGCTTTTGGACCCTATGTGGGAATATGGTGAACTTGATACCATACCCGAATCTGGGAGGGTCAATAGAATGTATTTGATTTGCAAGTTGTGTGGCAAGCATATGTCAGGGGTGTTGGAAATTGTAACTATGTTCGGTCTTCAATAATGTACTTGAGTCATTATGTAATGTACTTGTCAAAAGAATAAAGAAAATTATTATTATTATTATTATTATTGTGACTCATTAAAGCATGGTTTTCATGCTTGGGTCACCATGTTTTAGGTCAAGGTCCCCATTGAGGACTTCTAGGATTTATTCTGAGTCTATAGAATTATTGTACATTTAAAGAGACCCTTCTTGGGCATTTGAATCATGTAAAAAGGTTTAGTATTGAGTGAAATATGAATTATGGAACCTCCACACCATGTCGACCTAAAGGAAGATCAAGTCGGCTCAAGGATCCATTCGACCCCACAAGAAACTTAGAAAAGGAAGCAAATCGAATTCATTTGGAGCATCTCTCTCTCATCAAGTTCGAACTCTCTTGTTGCTGTGCAGAAGTTTGAAGTTCTCTTGTCGCTGGGAAAAGGTGCGAAGTCTGTTGCCGGGAAGCCGAAGTGAATGTGGGTTTGGGGTAGTCAAATCGAATTTTGGTGGTGGTCTCTCTCTATTTCATGCTCTGGATTGGGAGATTGGAGTCTTCCAAGTTGGACTACTGTCGAAAGCTGCCAGTTGCCGTAAGTTGCTAGGAAGAGGTCGAACTTCTGAGGCTGACTAAGGAGGAAAGGTTTGGTCTTGGTCTAGGGTGAAGAGTCTCAAAGAATACTATTGAAAGGAAGAATTACTTTGACTGGGTTTTCCCCTCGAGGTGGGTTTTGCCCTAACATGTGCCTACATCTTGTGTCCATTGTTTTATATGTTGCTGCTTTTGGTAATTGCTTGATGAACTGAAGAAAGAAGATATAAAGAATCGTAATAATAAGAAACCTCACAAGTAATTATCAAGATCAAGAAAATCGTTACTGCCTTTCTGATTTTCCAACAAGTGGGTGTCAACAGATTAAAATTCCTTTTGGGGCAAATTCCGAGGCAAAATATAGACCTTTGCCCATATCCATCACTAGAAATAATCCAATAGGCCATTAAATCGTGGATGGAGAAAAAGGAGAGAAAAGACACCAAGGCAACACAGAAAAACCAACTTGTAGGGGCCTCAAGAGTGGGGGGAAGTGAGAGTGGTCCTTCAACATCACTTTGCACACCCACATGTCCCAACCCCTCAGCTTTCTCAACTTTTTTTGTTCGTAGAACCACACATGGTGCACAACCTGGCATCAAATTGACACTTGAAAAAAAGGAAAAGGCAGAAGCTGACAACTTGGTCAGTAAGTGTCTTCTATGGAGTGATGTTCCTTTCAACATTGCCAAGACAAACCCATTCTACCAACCTATGTTTGATGTTGTTGTTGTCGTTGGCCCGGGGTACAAAGCCCCTTACCTTTGCAGAGTTGAGAGGGCCTCTTCTTCAAGATGAAAAGACTGATTGCACTGCTAGATTGGAGTGGTTTAGGGCATCATGGGAACACACTGGATGCACAGTCATGTCAGATGGTTGGACTGACCAGAAGGGTAGGACCCTTCTTAACTTCTTGGTTAGTTGTCCCAAGGGGACAATGTTTATGAAATTTGTTGATGCATCTGCACACATTAAAGATGCATGTTTATTATGTGAGTTGTTGGACATCATCATTCAGGAGGTAGGACCACGAAATGTTGTCCGAGTCATGACGAACAATGCTGCAAATTATGTTGCAGATGGAAATTTGCTTATAGAGAGGTATCCTAACTTGTTTTGGACACCTTGCGTTGCTCATTGTATTGACTTGATGTTGGAGGATATAGGTAAGATTCCTCTTGTGAGGGATATTGTTGAATCATCCAGGAACATAACAAAATTTATATACAATCATGCATCTGTGCTTAGCTTGATGAGAAGATTCACCAAAAACAAAGAGTTGGTGCGTCTTGCCATTACATGATTTTCCATTACTTTCATATCTCTTTAGTCTCTGTTGAATTCTATGTGGGATGTGAAGAGCATGTTTCTTTCATAGGATTGGCGTGTTTTATCTATTAGTCGCAAACCAGAGGGAGAGGGCATATGCAGACTAGTTTCATATGATCAGAGCTTTTGGGTAGGTGAAGAGGTGTGTGCCATTTCAGAACCTTTGTTAAGGGTTCTTCGGTTGGTTGATGGAGAGAATCCTGCAATGGCTACTTGTATGAGGCTATGGATAAGGCCAAAGAAGCCATTCGTGTTGATTTTGGGTAGTATCAGATGCGCTCTAGCTCCGAAATTTTGTGGAGGGCTAGAATACATGAGATCTCCAAAACCTAGAAACCAATTGACGAAATTCCACCCAGATGAGTAATTATTAAAATAATTAATATTTTTAATGGGTTCCTAAGTCTAAACTTAGGAAAATAAAAATATTAATGTGTATTAACAAAAATATGGGTGAGAAGGTTCTATGTGACGAGGATCAAGCCTGTTTTAATCTGAACAGTTGATTAGAGATTAGATCACGACTGTTGATTTATCAACAGGAAAAGTATAATATGAGGCTTGAGGGTTAGTTGGAGATACACCAAGAGATCAAAGAGTTTGATTTTTCTGGGGCGTGGTTTGCTGAGGAAATCGAGCTAGTGATTTGAGTTGCAATAAGAGGGGAAGTTTGGCAGAGGGACTTTAGTCCAAGGCCGAGAATGCATAGCAGAGAGGTAGAGCAACAACAGGAGAGACAATGCAGCTCCAGAGAGGGTGACACAGAGGCCAGAAGGGTTGACGCAGTGATTTAGAGGCAGCGCTGGGGTTTTTGTGGGGCAGAGAGCAACAGTTCAGCATATCGACTTCTGAGCAAGGAAGGCTCACTAGGAGGGTGACACAGTTCCAGCGCAGAGCTTGGAGCAGCCATCACTGCTGAACACCGGGAACAACATTGTCATCTATTGGGGTTTGATCATCTAGTTGCTAGAATTTTCAAAATATCTGTCTCCGGATAGAGGTACTTCTGCCAGGTTTATTCTCTATTGGGTGAGCCGGATTTGGCACCCTAGTTGTATTCAAAAATCTGCTTAATAATACAAACCCTCTATATGCTGCACCAATTTTCCCAATTTGGGTTTTTCTGAGGACGATTGTCCGAAAATAACGGTGTCCCTTGTGTGATTGTCTTAGTTTATTTCAGTTCATGATTTGTATAAATGTGTAGTCTACAATAGTGTTTTCATCGTTGTTTAAATAATTAAATAACTTGTTGAATGTAAAGAACAAGTAGGAGATGATAAACCAGTGATTGCAGTAGGATTTCTGATGTGTAGATTAAGAAATTCTCACATGGTATTAGAGCATTGCAGATCATAGGAGACTGAAGACACCAACCGAGAGATCCAGAGAATTTGGTGCAGTGAAGTAGTTGTCCCGAGTGACAACGCTATTTTAGAGGCAGAGGAGTAGCTGCAGGAGTGATGCAAAGGCTCACGCAGTGCTTGCATCAGCATTTGGAGCCTGTAGAGGGTGACACAGAGTCAGAGAGGAGCCCACGCAATGACTACGTCAACTCTTTGGGCCAGCGCAGATCCTAAAAGCGTCGAATCAACCAATTATTGGGGTTGGAGGTGCAATGCAGATTCGATTTGAGGAGCTGGTGGGACACTGTTTCTATTGGTGCAGAGCAGCAGAACGGTGTCTGTAGAGATAGAGCCGAGGTAGAGGGAGTCACTTTCTTGACAAATTTCTAGCCAAATAAATCTAGATCTTGGTTGCAACAACAAAGGAGGATTGGAGAGGAAGTGATTCAACAGTTGGTGGGAGGATTTCCGTGAAGGAAATCAGGACTCAGAGGGAGTTTAGAAGAGCTTGTTCCTTAGAGGGTTTCTTGTGCCAAAGAAATCCAGATCCAAGTCTTGCTGGATTGACAGCAAGAGAGGGAGAAGAGAACCAGTCTTATTTTTTGAGCAGAGATTGTAGTGAATGGGTTGAGGGATCAGGATAGATTGGATGAAGCATCCAATTTTGTCATCTGGAAGGTTAGGATCCTAACAATGTTAGACAAACATCACATCAAGGACTATGCCTTGAAGGTAGTTGTTGTGTCGGTTGATGCTGATCCATTAAAGAAGTACAAGGAGGCCCAAGCTAAGGCCAAGTGCGTGATCCTAGACGGGGTCAAAGATCATGTAGTACCACACATTGCTGAGAAGGACACAACAAGGGAGATGTGGGAGGCGTTGACCACCTTGTATCAGGGCTCTTCCGTCCAACTGAAGATGTTATTAGAAAATTCGCTGAGATAGTACCAGATGCAGAAAGGAGAGGAGACTGATCCCTTCCTTCTCAGGTTGTAAGGGCTTCGCAACCAGTTGACTTCCTTGGGGTCTACACCAGATCCTGAGTTCATGGTCAGGACTGCCCTAATTGCAATCACCGAGGACTAGGAGACTTTTGTCCAAAGTATCTTGGGAAGAGTGATTCTCCCTAGTTGGGAGGAGATGTGGGCAACTCTTCGACAAGAAGAGCTAGAGTGCCGAAGTCTGAAGCAACACAGTGGATGTTGTAGCAGTGCGAGAGGCACAAAGCATTTTGTAGCAGTGCAGTAGCAGCAGAGGGTCAATATAGATTAGCAGCAGAGGTAGCTTCAGCATCACGAGGCAGGTAGACTAACCAACATGTCAGTGTTTGGGTAAGGTTTCAGTTACTTACTTCTTAGTAATTGAGTTGCAGTGCAGCTGTTAGCAGTGGCAGTGCTATGGGCAACATGATGCAACATTTTGATGTTGATTTGGGGTAGCATCGAATGTGCTCTAGCCACAAAATTTGGTGGAGAGGTTGGGGCACATGAGATCTCCAATATGCAGAAAGGGTTTGGGTAGATTCTAAACAGATGAGGAGATACTAAAATAATTAATATTTTTAATGGAGTCCCTAAGTCTAAACTTAGGGAAAATAAAATATTAATGTGTATTAACATGAATATGTGTTAGAATGCTCCAAAAGACATGGATCAAACCAGACCTAATCTTAGCCATTGATTAGGGACTTAATCTCGGTCGTTGAGATGTCAATAGAAAAAGTATAAGAGGAGGCTTGAGGGGCACTTGGAGAACATACTGAGGGAGACCAGTCAGTTCAATTTCTGGAGTGGGGTTTGCTGAGAAATTGAACCAGTGGTTTGGAGAGCAGTCAGGAGGTAGCTAGTACGGAACATAGAGACGGGAGATCAGCACAAAAGAGGTAGATGCAGAGCCAAAAGAAGCCACACAGAGGCAACAAAGATTGTGCAGAGCCATAAGGGCCTGCGTCATCCACAGAGAGGCCGCAGGAGTGATGCAGAAGCCCAGAGAGGTTGCGCAGAGCCTCAGTAGGCTGACGCAGAGGGTTTCAGGCTATAGCAGAGGTCAGTAGGGCCTACGCTGGGTTTAGGAAAGTGCTGGAAGTTTGTCTATCTGTGGGTAAGGCAGTTTGGCACCCTGTTGTACAAAGAAAATTGATGAATAATAAAATCCTCCCTTGCTGCACCGGTTTTCCCACATTGGGTTTTTCTGGGGACATTAGTCCAAAATAACTGTCAATGTGTGCATATTTTTGTTTTTGTATTATGATGTGATATCTGCAGCAGTATTTATTTTAATGTTTGTTGAAGTAATTTCATGAATAACTTATTATGAAATAAGTAGAAAAAGTAAATCAGTTGCTGTAGTGATAGAATTTTCACATTTGAGAGGGAGTTGTATTACAGATGTAGTAGTGGCAGTGGCAGAGTCATGGGCAACAATACAGGAAGCAGCAGTGCAGTGGATGAAGGGCATCAGGCCAAGCATCAACAACACAGAGGACCGATGCAGTGGATCAGTGTAGTATTCTTCTGAGAAGGGTTACTAGAGTACATTCCTCGCTAAGAGGGAGTGTTGATTTTGGGTAACATCGGATGTGCTCTAACTTCAAAATTTTGTGGAGGGGCTAGAATACATGAGGTTTCCAGAACCCAAAAATGATTTGGCGAAATTCCACCCGGATGAGAAGTTAGTAAAATAATTAATATTTTTAATCGGTTCCTAGTTCTAAACTTAGGAAAATAAAAATATTAATGTGTATTAATAATATATGGGTGAGAAGGTTCTAAGTGACGAGGATCAAGCCTGTTTTAATCTTAGCCATTGATTAGAGATTAGATCATGATTGTTGATTCATCAACAGGAAAAGTATAAGAGGAGGCTTGAGGGTTAGTTGGAGATACACCAAGAGATCAAAGAGTTCAATTTTTCTGGGGCGTGGTTTGCTGAGAAAATCGAGCTAGTGATCTAAGTTGCAGTAAGAGGGGTAGTTTGGCAGAGGGACTTCAGTCCAAGGCCGAGAATGCATAGCAGAGAGGCAAAGCAGCAACGGGAAAGACAACGCAACTTCAGAGAGGGTGACACAGAGGCCAGAAGGGTTGACGTAGTCATTTAGAGTCAATGCTGGGGTTTCTGTGGGGCAAGAGCAGCAGTTCAACATATCGAATTTTGAGCAAGGAATGTTCACTGGGAGGGTGACACAACTCCTAGAGGAGGTGATGTAGTTCCATCGCAGAGCTTGGAGCAACCATCGCTGCCTAGTACTAGGAACAACATTGTCATCTGTGGAGTTTGATCATCCAGTTGATGGAATTGCTAAAATATTTGTCTTCGGATAGAGGTACTTCTGCAAGGTTTATTCTTTGTTGGATGAGCCGGATTTGGCACCCTTGTTCTATTCAGAAATCTGCTTAATAATACAAACCCTCTATATGCTGCACTAGTTTTCCCGATTTGGGTTTTTCCAGGGACGATTGTCCAAAAATAATGGTGTCCCTTGTGTGATTGTCTCAGTTTATTTCAGTTCATGATCTGTATGTATGTTTAGTCTGCAATAGTGTTTTCATCGCTGTTTAAATAATTAGATAACTTGTTGAATGTAAAGAACAAGTAGGAGATGATAAACTAGTGATTGCAATAGGATTTCTGATGTGTAGATTCAGAAATTCTCATAATTTGTGCTTATTATGAAGATAAGAGAGACGAGGGGTTAGAGAAACAACAAGTGATATGGAAAGTGATTGATGAGAGATGGATTAATACCCTTCATCGGCCCATTCATGCTGTAGGTATCTACCTTAACCTCACATTTTCTTACTCATGTGGTTTCAGATTTGATGCCGAAGTGATGGATGGATTCTTCACTTGTGTTGAGAGGATGTGGCATCTAAGCAAGAACATGAAGATATTTCTAAAGAAATGGGGATATATAGGATGGCAGGTGGCACATTTAGTTTTACTATGGCTGTTAAGAATAGGATGACCAAAATGCCAGGTAAGCTTCAATTTGTTTCAAGTTTAGAATTTCAATGTTTTAACTTTTTTTTTATGTTTCTTATTTTTCTTTTAACTTGTAGATGCTTGGTGAACAAGCTATGGTGGTAGAGTACCCTTCCTCCAAAAGCTTTCCATTCAAGTGCTCAGCCAAACATGCAGTTCCTCTGGGTGTGAGCACAATTGGAGTGTATTTGACAAAATACACAGTAAAAAGCACAACAGGTAAAAATATTTCAAATTAAATTTTTGAATTCATTTGATTATTTTTAATTTTTTAATTTTCAAAGTACTAATTTACAATCTATGATCTTAATACAGATTGGAGTCCCAACGCCTCAATGACATGGTCTACGTGGAAGCCATCTCATTGGACAATATTGATACCACTGCTGCATGGAGGGTTGAGACTGAGGGGCCGACCATGGACTCGATCCCTGCTTGGTTAGATGTGGATCTAGAGACACTAGCGGCAAAGGAGGTAGCACATGCAAGGGGTGGAGAGCCAATGGTAGAGGAGGAGAAGCAACCTTAGGCTCAGGAGGTAGAGCAGGAGGAGGATGTTGAGGAGGAGGTGATACCATCTAGGATGGGCAACAGTAGCAGAGGATAGATGCCACCTCTTTTATTACTTCTAGAGGACGACTAAGTCCATTTGTATCCCCAGGGGCAAGGCCTTCTTCCTCTAGAGGAAAAGCAAAGCCATTCCCTATTCCCGTAACAGGGATAGAGGATCTCAGTGATTGATTACTTTATGACATGTAAATGACTCATGATATACATGTATTATTTTTTTGTTGTTGATATTTTGACTCTTGAGAGTTGAGACTGAGACAGGACTCAAGATTCAAGACTTGATTAACTATTTTGATATGTGAGGTAGCAGTAGACTTCATATACATATTATATATTAGCTTTCTTTACATGTTTATGTGGAAATTCATTTATTTGATGTTGTGGATACTACTTTAGATGCTAAAAAAATAATAAAAAATGATTTTTTTTTGTATTTTTTTAATTTTGTCGACTTTTTCAAAAACTCCCGGCTTTAACAAGTTTTTTAAATTTTGGACCCTTGCCGATTTAATCCCGACTTCAACTTTTTTCCATATTGATTTTATTCATCATTACTTTGAAGTTCAATTTGGCTCAAATGAGTCTTGTACAAGGGTTTCAAATGGAACTCTTCAATTGATTTGAATGGACTTAAAGTGCCACCCTCGTTGGCTCTTTGGGGATTTCTTCAGATCTTCCACTTGTGCAGACAAGAAATTTTGCAGGTGTTTGGAGCAAATTTTTTATAGGATAGACCCTTAGCTAAAGGGTTAATTTTCTGAGCTTTGGTCATTGTCATTGCAGGTTCAAAGTATATTGCTCGAGGGAAAATTTATTCATTGGGGCCGAGTTCCCTATAGAGGCCATGTCCATCATTTGTGGACGCTGAATTTACTGAAGGCAAAGTCATCATTGTGGAGGCCAAATTACTGGAGTCCGAGTTTTCATTTATTGGAGGTTGATTTCATTTACTTGGGTTGAGAGTATTTACTAGAGGCCAATTTAATTTGTTGGGCTGGGATTATTTACTAGAGGTCAAGTTCATCTGTTGGGGTTGAGATAATTTACTAGAGGCTGATTTCATTTATTGGGGCCAATATTATTTACTGGAGGCCGATTTCATTTGCTGGGTCGAGATTAACTAGTGGAGGCTGGCTATTTTACTAGAGGCCGAGTTTATCTACTAGGGATGAGTTTAATTATCAGAGTTGCTTATGTTGTTGGGGTTGATTCATTTTATAGATGGTCCGAGTTCATTATTTGGAGACTAAATTGTTGTTGGGTCGAGTTCGTTTGTTGTTTGGGACATAGTTCCAAGTTGTAGAGGGTTGAGTTCATCGGGATCGAGTTATTGTGCCAGTGGTGTTCCACAAATCAATATTTTGCATGTAATCCCTTGATAAAATTTAATAAAATTTTGGTTATGCCTTGTGAATTTATTAAGGGTTTCATGTTTTTTGGCATGCGAAATGTTTAAAGAAATTTCCATGTTGTCCCTTAAGTCTAAACATGAGATGTGCTTCTTTATCTTCGCCACTTGCATCAGTTGTGTGTCTCCTCACCCATTTGTCAAGAGCACATGTTAGTGTGAAATTTCCACAAACTACAACAATTGGAAATTTATCTCCTAACTTGTGCAGTGTATTTATCTTATGTTAATTATATTCGGCAAATATTGATAAATTCACATTGTAATTCTTCACAAATAAAATACATTGTGGAAAATAAAATACTGGAACTAAGAAAAAAATGCACACACAATCATTTTGATACTGTTATTTCTGAAGGGAGGCTTGTGGCTCCTATACCCTGGGGCGATTCTCGTAGGACATTGGGCTGGATTAATTTTTTTGGAAATTGGCCATTGCAGTATTGATAAGCGGGGAGTAAAACTCCTTCCGAAGTAAAAGAAATAAAAAATAAAAAAATATGAGACATAGCCCATAAGAATCAAGACGACGAGCTGAGCGCGGTGGTACCATTCACTTGTCAGCTTCAATTTTCGAGTGGTCCCAAATTTTTTCAAAGTGAAGACAATTGACCCAGATTTGTGTATGGTAGAAACCAGAGCTCAAGCCATGTTCAATGAGAAGATCGAGGCCATTGAAAAAAATTGGGTTGGTTAATGGATCAGATGAAGACATTAACAGACAGTTACAAAGGATAAGTTGACGTTACAATCAGAGGCATATGGTTTTAATGAAGACCTTGAAGGAGAATCTAGCCATCATCTTCACTTCCATGGAAATCACCAACATTCCCACCCTCGACCACCTAGCTTGACATGTACAAATTTGATGGCTCTAATCCGGCAATATGGGTAGCACAAATGGAACAATATTTCACTTTGAATCACATCGTAGATGATGAAACTAAACTACGTGTGGGAGGCCTTTACTTGGACCAAGAAAGTTGGCAATGGTGGTAGTGGCATCAGAAATGCTATCCAAGGACAATTACTTGGCAGGTGTTCGCAAAATCCATTCGTGACCGCTTTCACCCTTAATCTAATTTTTTGGGTCCTCTTACTAAGCTCAGACAGACAGGCACAATAAACGACTATATTACAACCTTTGAGACATTGGTCTTCCGCACAGCAGGGAGATGAATTCTACTTGGAATGTTTTATAAGTGGTCTCAAAGAAGCCATCCAAGCCCATGTCCAGATGCACCACCAAACCACATGGATGGAAGCTAGCGCAAAGGTTATTGAAGTGGAATGTACTTTAGCGGCCCAGTCGCCTCGTCCAAATTTCATAACCAAGAGACGCCCCACCCAGGCTCAGGGCACTACCCAAACACTTAAGGTTCAAAATGTATCCCCTGCAGAAATGACTGAAAGAAGAAAGCAAGGATTGTGTTACTACTGTGATGACAAATACTCCTCGGGGCTTAAATGCAAGGAACCCAAATTCTTTCAAACTGATGCTACTCATCACAGTTCATCTGAGGAAGCTCCACTCTTTGAGGGACTAGAGGAGGAAGATGAGGACAACCAGCAGGTCAATGACCTCCCAGCTATACCAGAAGAACCAGTTATCTCGCTCCCATGCTTTGGCAGGCATTTCTTCTCCCCATACTCTCAAAATTAGAGGTTTTATTAAACATCTCTCAGTAGTAGTATTGATTGATAGTGGCAGCATGCATAACTTTATCCATCAGAGAGTCACAGAAGCTGTTCATTGTTTTGTTAGAGCAATCTCTAATTTCCAGGTCCAGATTGCTGATGGGGGGACAATGAAATGTGAAGGCCACTCTGAAAATATCAAACTTTAGATGGGACATTACCACCTAAAGACCCACATGTTTGCCATCAACATGGGTGGTTGTGACATTGTCTTGGGTGCTGAATGGCTCCGCACACTAGGCCCAATCACAATGGATTTTCGGGAGTCATATATGAGCTTTAACCAAAATGACCACACACATACCCTCTGCGGACTCCAAGAAGGTACTCCTATCATCAACTCACATCGAATCGGAAAAGTTGTTAAAAACGGGCCATCATGGAGTTATTGCCCAATTTAATTCCATCCAAGCCATCGAGCCCACTACTCTTCATATTCATCCTAAGATGCAACAGGTCTTAAATAGCCACCCACAGGTCTTTGACAAACCTCACGCTTCCACCCTCTAGAGGGGAACATGATCATAGCATCACCTTCGTCACAGGGGCACAACCACCGAATGTGCACCCATACAGATACCCTTTCGCCCAAAAGAATGAAATTGAAAAATCATCAAGGAACTCCTGGAAGCCGATGTCATTCGTCCTAGCATCAGTCCTTATTCATCACCTTTGGTCATGGTGCTCAAGAAAGATGGGGAATGGTGCATGTGTCCAGACTTCATGGCCCTCAACAAGCTTATGATCAAAGATAAATTCCCTATCCCGGTTGTTGATGATTTGCTGGATGAACTAAATGGTGCTCAATTCTTTACTAAGCTAGATCTTCGCTCGGGCTATCACCAAATACACATGAAAGAAGTAGACATTCCCAAGACTGCTTTCTGAACTCATGAACGCCATTATGAATTCTTGGTCATGCCATTTGGTCTCTATAATACCCCATCGACTTTTCAGAGCCTCATGAATCACCTGCTCAAACCATATCTCAGAAAATTTATCCTCGTTTTCTTTGATGACAATCTCATCTATAGCCTCACCTGGGAAAAACATCTTCAGCATGTAGACCTGCTCTTGCAACTGCTTCGGAAGCATAAATTATTTGTCAAATTGTCCAAGTGCTCTTTTGGCATGGAAGAAGTCGAGTGTTTGGGCCACATTGTGGGGTGTGAAGGTGTCAGGGTGGATCCCAAAAAGATCCAGGCAATGCAGGATTGGCCCCAACCAAAGACCTTGAAGAGTTTGAGAGGATTCTTGGGTTTCACCGGCTACTATCGCAAATTTGTCTGCAATTATGGTCGCATTGCTAGACCCCTCACTCACCTTCTCAAGAAAAATTCATTCCTCTGGACTGATGAAGCACAACAGGCATTTATGGCTCTCAAACAAGTCATGTGTTCCACTCCCGTATTGGGACTACCTGAGTTCACCAAATCTTTTGTGATTGAATGTGATGCTTCATGTACGGGTATTGGGGATGTCTTAATGCAGGAAAGTCGACCCTTGGCCTTCACCAACCAACAACTAAGTGGGAAACATCTGGGACAATCTACCTATGAGAAGGAGATGATGGCCATCTTACATGCAGCGGATACCTGGCGACCATACTTATTGGGGCAGCCTTTCCAAATTCGCACAGACCATCAAAGCCTCAAATATTTTTTGGAGCAACGACTATCCTCGCCACAACAAAATAAATGGCTAGCCAAAATGCTGGGATATGATTATGAGATAATTTACAAGAAAGGGCGCGAAAATGTCATATCGGATGCTTTATCATGCCAATTCGAGGAGGACAATACCCTGCTAGCAATCTCTCTTCCTATTCCAACTTGGATTGAAGAAGCCACCAACATCCACCCTCAAAACGCGCATTTTGGCAGAGTTGTACTCATCTCCCACTGTAGGCCATGCAGGCTTTCAGAAGACTTATGCTCGCACTCATCATTCCTTCTTTTGGATAGGCATGAAAATTGACATTCTTACTTTTGTAGCTAAATGTGATGTGTGTCAGCGCCATAAAGGAGAAACAATCAAGTCCCCAGGCACTTTACAACCATTGCCCATCCCTCCCTCAATTTGGACGGATGTTTCTATGGATTTCATTACTATGCGATCTGCTTCCTTCTTTTGATGACTTTTCTACCAAACACTCAGCTTAATCTGCGTCCCTCTAGCTCTGCACTGAGGCTCTGCGTGGCTTCCTCTAACTTTGCAAATTCTTGATCCGACAGCCTTACCTCTCTGTCGACTCACTCAGAGAGAGACAACCTTGAAAATATAGCCCTCTTGGCTTGAACTATGCAATCCCTCAGGGGATTCGAACTGCTGCTTGCTGCAGGGAGTTGGCCCTTGCTTCAGCTAGATCTGCTCTTCTTGTTTCACATCAACAACTCTGATACCATGTGAGAATTCCTAGATCTAACAATCTTTGGAATCTTACCGCAACCAGTTGAATCTACTTCACCAAGATCGTAAATTACATTACAAACTTATTTCAGATTTCTTCCTGAAAATATTGAAGTAAATTACTGAAACAACCTACACCAAATTAAATATGATTCTGAAACATAAAAACTGAGCAAGGAAATACAAACACATAGGGCACCTTTATTTTTGGACAAATGTCCCTGGAAAAACCCAATGCGGGAAAACCAGTGCAACAACTTTGAGGGTTTATTATTATTAAGCAGTAGCAAATTCTGAATACATCTATGAATACCTCACTGGGTTATTCAGTTACAGAGAGAAATACTGGTAGACAGAATTGTGAGGTTACCTCACACTATCACTGGAAATCCTGGTTGATCCAGTCCCAGACTGACTACCCCCAGCTTTTTTGGCTGCCTCTACACTGTCTCTGCGTGGTATCGGCTTTTTTGGCTGCCTCTGCACTGTCTCTGCGTGGTATCTGCGTCAGCCCAACATCAAGCTCTCTAGAGACTGCGTCACTCCTTTGGCTAGCCGATTTGCTACCCAGGAGATTCGATTTTTGCCTCCCTGTCTCACACCCCGACTTTCGACTTTTGAAACTCGAATTCCCTTTGCAAATTTCGGATTCCTCATTGGCTCCTGCGCTGCCTCTGCGTGACTCTGTGCTAGCCCCTTTGGCTCAGCGCTGCCACTACTTGTTCGCTTTCTGCTTCTCTTCGCTGATAATTCTTTGGCTGAGAAAATCACTCTCTCCAGAAACTATCCCTACCCCTCTTTTGCAAGAAATCTCCTCAATCGAATTTTCCTCCTGAGAACTTCTCACTTCAGAAAATCGATTTCTTGATCTCTCTTGGTGTATTTTCCAAATGACCCTTGAGCCCCTTCTTATATCTTCCTGTTGGACAACCAACGACGTAGATTAACTCCTAATCAAAGGCTTAGATCGTTTTGACTTGCTCTCCATCTTTTTCTAGAAGTTATACCCACAATTAGATTAATACCCATTAATATTTTAATTTTCACAAGTCTAGACTTAGGAGCTCCATTAAAAATATTAATTATTTTTAATAAAATTGTCTCTGGGTGGAATTTCCCAAAAAGGTTTCTGGGTTCTTTGGAATGCATGTGCCCAAGCCTCCCTGCAAAATTTGAGGCCTAGAACACATCCGATGCTACCCCAAATCAATAACCAGTGGTACCTCGAGATGGAGGAGAAGCTTGATACCTATGGTTATTAAGCTGGACAAGATCCAACGTAGTTGCAACAAGGACATTAGTTAGATTAGTTCCATATTATTGCAGCAGGACCTTCACCTGTGCTACAGGGGCCCACAATATCACAGTAATAGGATTCAGTGTCAGCAGAGCTAATTGCAATCAGTACATGTGAGACAATTTACAGCTAGCTGCAGAGACAGAATGTTAGTAGGATGCAGTCAAATGACGGTTGTCAAATGAGTTGCACTCAGTACACATGAGACAATTGTGGATAGTGCGAATTTCCCAGTTGTAGGATGCATGCGTAGTTCTAGCTAGAAGATTCCCAATGTAGAGCTACGCAGTCCAGTTTCCAATGTAGGCGGACAATGCGAGTTACGGGGAGGGAGCAAAGAGATTTCCCGTAGGGAGATTAAGACTCAAAGGGAGTCTAGCTTTAGAGGGAGCAACCCTATGGAAGCTAACACTTTTAGGATCTAGAGAGATCAAAGTCATTATTTCAGTGGTTGTAGCGACAGTGCAGAGATAGCAGCAGAGCAGTAGTAGTAGCAGTAGTAGTATGAGTAGATCAAAGTTTGCATAGTAGCATGATGGATAATATTCTCTTCACAATGATTTTCAGTGATAGGGAGATTGGTCAACTTGGAGAAGGGGAGGAAGGTCAGTCAGACATCAATAACGCAGGACTGTCCAGGTGCAAGAGAGTAGTATTGCTGGAGAGAACATCTTCCTCGTTAGGAGAGAGTGTTATTTTTTGTAGCATCGGACAATTGTTCTAGTCTCGATTTGTGTCTAAGAGGCTAAAGAACACGAGTTCTCCAAAACCCAAAAAAGTTTTCGCGAGATAAGCTTGTGAAATGCCTCAATTAAATTAATTGATCAATAATTAAAAAAATCATAACTTAGGAAAATTGATTAATTAATGGGAATTAATTGAGGATGATCAAGAATGCTCTAGAGACTCACATGGATTGAGTCTAAGATGATCTTAGCCGTTGATGAGGATCTAATCATGATTGTTGAAGCTCCAACGAGATATTATAAGAGCAAATCGTTGGGATGAGGACATACACAAGTGAGGGAATAAGCATCTAGGCAGTGTGAATTTCCTAGTTCATAGTGATTCAGTGAGGAAAGAATTCAAGCTAGTGGAGGAGCTTTATTGATTGAGGGAGTAGCAGAGAGAACTTCAGAGGAATTTCCCAACAATTTTCCAGTGTCGGAGAGGCAGGAAAGAGGGAGGCTGAATTGTTTTGCAAAAAAGTCGTCTAGGCAGTGCAAGTGTTGGGAAGAGATCGATTCAGTTGTTGAAGGCCGAGAGACCACCCAGAAGGCAGAGCAAGTCATTTCCAAAGGCAGAGGGAGGCTAGACTGCCTAGTTGGAGGCAGTTTCAGGGGTCGTCCAATCTTGCATGTTGAAGTTTCTAAGTTCACTTAGTTTAGAAACCCTTCATGCACTTTTTTTGATTATTCCTACCTACTTGTTATTTTTATTTAACAAGTTAGTTACAAAGTAAATACTAAAAACAAACACCAGTCCATGCTCAACATATTACAGACCAACAACTAAAAGAAACAAGAACAAACACACCACATGACACCATTTTTTTGGACCAATGTCCCTGGAAAAACCCAATGTGGGAAAACCGGTGTAATTATCTGAGGGTTTTCTTATTAAGCAATATCATAATACAATTTGGGTGTCGAAACTGGCCTACCCAACAGAGAATTTCCTTGGCAGCTATACCTCACAGTTTCAGAGAAATCTCTTGGCTGAAACCCCAAAAAATCCTTTTGGCAGTTCCTCAGCACAAAATTGCTCTGCAACCCCAACGTCTGCCCAATATGGATTGCGAGAGCCTCTCTCTGTCTCACGCTAGCCTTGCATCGGCCCCAAGAGGCCCCACGTCAGCTTTCTGGGCCTCTGCGTCAGACACACTGGCCTCTCTAGTGCTATGCACAACACCTGGCTTCCTTTGCGTGGCCGTGCATGAGCCCTTGCTAGCTCTGCATCACTATCCTTGGCTGCTGCGCTGCTCTCCCGGCACAATCTCTGCTTTCTTTGTTTCTCTGTACTCAATGCCCCTCAGCCGGTCTCCTGATCATTGAATCTATCTCTCTTAACAAACCCCGCTCTAGAGAATAGAATGACTGATCACTTTGGTGTATTCTTCAAGTGACCCTGAAGCCTCCTCTTATACTTTTTCCTGTTGACATCTCAACGGCCGAGATTAAGTCCCTAATCAACGTCTAAGGTTAGATCTGGTTTGATCCATGTCTTTTTGGACCATTCTAACACATATTCATATTAATACACATTAAATATTTTATTTTCCCTAAGCTTAGACTTAAGGACTCCATTAAAAATATTAATTATTTTAATATCTCCTGATCTGTTTAGAATTTGCCCAAACCCTTTCTAGGTATTGGAGATCTCATGTGCCCCAACCTCTCCACCAAATTTCGTGGCTAGACTCGTAGAGCACATCCGATGCTACCCCAAATCAACACTCCCTCTTAGCGAGGATTGTGCTCTAGCAATACTCCTTACTGAGTATTACTCTGATCATCCGGCATCGGTACTTGTGCTGATGCTAAGCCTTCCTTCCCAACATCCTCTTCATTGATGCATCTTGTACTGTTGCCCATGGTTTGCCACTGCCACTGCCACTGCTGCATCTGTACGATAGCTCCCTCTTCATCCCTGCTGCTGGTGGTCCTTTCTCCCAACCCTGCATTTGCACTGCATCTCCTCTCATCATGTTGCATCATACTGCCCACTGTTGCACTGCAACTTAGTTACTGAGAAGTAAGTAACTGATATCCCAGTTGGCCTCCCTGTTGGGCTAGAAACACCCACATGATGCTGAAGCTCCCTCTGCCGCTGTCAAGTGCTTCCTCTTTCTGACCTCTGCACTTCTGCAACAAATCCCTGCATCTCGCACCGTTGCACACCTCTCTGTGCCTTCTTGCACTGATGCAACACTCCTGTGCCTCTCACACTGCTGCAGCCTACTAGCTCTGCATTGTCCTGGGACTCCTGCACTGTAGCTCTCTCTGCCACTCCATCCGCATCCATCTCTACCCACCCAACTAGTCCTGCTACTCCTCGTTGGGGCTCCAATAGTAGGGTCTAATCCAAGAGGCTGGGTACCTCAAGGATCCTGCCCCTCATCGCCTATAGTCCACCTGACTATAGCTCGATGTCTCCCCACTTCCGCTCAAGCGGTGCGTGTGCACTCATGGCACAATCATCGTCTGTCAAAACTTCCTTCTCTGCTCGTGCTGGCACTGCCTTAGTCTCGGAAGACTCTCCCTTACTCTTCTTCCTTGGGCACTGGGTCGCATAATGACCCATCTCCCCATAGTGGAAGCACTTGATCTTGGAGAGACCTTTCTTTTTCTGCTTCTCCTGCTTTCCTTGAGATGCTAGGGCCACATCCTCCTCCTCCTGCTGAAATTTGATCTCTTTGCTGTTGCTACCTGTCTTTGATTGTCGTCTGATCTCTTCTTGGCAAAGAGCTGCCCACATCTAGTCCCAAGGTGGGAGAGCCCCTCTGCCTAAGATACAACTTGGACAAACACTTCCCAATCTTCTGAGACAATATTCGGGGCTGTCCTCATCATAAGCTCCTGATTTGGTGTCGCTCCTATAGCAGTCAATTGTTCTCGGATATCATTCAGTCCTCCGAGGAAGGTGTCAATCGATTGACCCTTCTTCATCTAATACGACCTCATCTGGTTCTCGAGCAACATTCTTCTTTGTACAGAAGTATGCTGGTATAGGTTCTTGAGAGCTTCCCACATCTCAACTAGCGTTTCCTTCTCGGCTATATGTGGTACCACATGATCCTTGACCCTGTCAAGGATAAAGCACTTGGCCCTCGCCATCGCCTCTTCGTACTTTTCGTTGTCATTGGGGTTGACTGAGATAGCTATAACCTTCAAGGCGAAGTTCTTGACATGATCCTTGTCAAGCACTGATAAGATTGTAGCTTTCCAGACTGCGAAGTTCGATGCTCCGTCCATTCTATCCTGGTCTCTTACCCCGTGTATTGCCATGATGCTCCTCTACTTCCCTCATGGAAGTTCTCTGTTTGATTCCTCTGAGTCTCTACTTCCCGTCTGAAAGTTCTCTTTGGACTCCCTTTGGGTCCTGATTTCCCTCCTGGAAATCCTTCTGTCGCTTGTCGAGATGCCCCCTACTCTGATCGTCTTGTGCAACTACATTGCTGATCCGGGTTCCTCTGCTAGAAACCCTTGGTAACAACTCCTCTGGCCCTACTCTATCAGGTACTGTTCTGACTATAGTACCTTACCAGCTCCACTCTGCAATATTCCTGCAACCTTCTAGACCCCATCAACTGCCTCTCTGTGAACTGCGTCAGCTCCTCTCTGCCCCGCACTTGCTTTGCATCACACCGGATGGGTCTGCGTCAACCTTGGGATGCCCTACGTCAGCCCTCTGGCCCTCTACGTTAGCAACGTTGGCCTTTCTAAGGCTCTGTGTAGTTCTCGAATTCTTCTGCGTGGCTCTGGCTGGCTCTGTGTTACACTTCCTTGGCTTTTGCGTTGTTAGAAACAACTTCTGTCACCTCAGGACAACTGTTTTCTGCTGCTATTGCTTTGCTCCGCTAATGTCTTTTAGTCCTCCTATGACTTGCAATCATGCTCTGATACCATGTTGAAGTTTCTAAGTTTACTTAGTTTAGAAACCTTTCATGCACTTTTTATTTATTTATTCCTACCTACTTGTTATTTTTCTTTAACAATTTATTTACAAAGTAAATACTGAAAATAAACACCAGTGCATGCTCAACATATTACAGATCAAAAACTAAAAGAAACAAGAACAAACACACCACATGACACCATTATTTTTGGACCAATGTCCCCGAAAAAACCCAATGCGGGAAAACCGGTGCAACTATCTGAGGGTTTTCTTATTAAGCAATATTGGAGTACAATTTGGGTGGTGAAATTGGCCTACCTAACAGAGAATTTCCTTGGCAGCTATACCTCACAGTTTGAGAGAAATCTCCTGGCTGAAACCCCGTAAAATCCTTCTGGTAGTTCCTCAACACAAAACTGCTCTACAACCCTAGTGTCTGCCCAATCTGGACTGCGTCAGCCTCTCTCTGTCTCATGTTGGCCTTGCGTCAGCCCCAGGAGGCCCTACGTCAGCTTTTTGGGCCTCTGCGTCAGACACGCTGGCCTCTCTGGTGCTCTGCGCAGCACTTGGCTGCCTCTGTGTGGCCCTGCATGAGCCCTTGCTGGCTCTACGTCACTCTCCTTGGCTGCTGCGCTACTCTCTTGGCACAATCTCTGCCTTTTCTATTTCTCTGTACTCAATGCCCCTCAGTTGCTCTCTCGATCACTGATTCTATCTCTCTTAGCAAAGCTCGCTCTAGAGAATACACTGATTGATGACTCTAGTGTATTCTCCAAGTGACCCTCAAGCCTCCTCTTATACTTTTCCTGTTGACATCTCAATGACTGAGATTAATTCCCTAATCAAAGGCTAAGATTAGATCTGTCTTGATCCATGTCTTTTTGGACCATTCTAACACAGGTTCATATTAATACACATTAATATTTTATTTTCCCTAAGTTTAGACTTAGGGACTCCATTAAAAATATTAATTATTTTAATATCTCTTGATCTGTTTAGAATCTGCTCAAACCCTTTTTGGGTATTGGAGATCTCATGTGCCCCAACCTCTCCACCAAATTTTGTGGCTAGAGCACATCCGATGCTACCCAAAATCAACATTGCACAGGCCAGTAGTGCAAGCAACGAATAGGTAGTGCAAGCAGGCCAAAAGGAGGCCAATTGATTTGCAGATTGATAAAATTCTTTCCCAAAAAATTTGCCATATTATTTGTTGGGGGATTGCCAGTGAGGCATAGAGATTATTGTACTTAGGTTTTTATTGCTGCATAATAATAATACAAACTCTCATCTGCTGCATCGGTTTTCCCTTCAGGGTTTTTCGGGGACTTTAGTCGAAAATAACTGTGTTAATTGTGTGCATGAATTTCTCAGTTCTAGTTTAATTTTCCGTAATGTATTTATTTTGTTGTGAAGAATTACAATGTGATGTATTCAATATTAATCGTAAAATTAATAAATTGATAATCAATTAGGAGAATAAATTCTAGTAGCTATAGTTCAAGGAATTTTCACACTGGGCACATCATCAATCAAGCCAATACTTTGGCTTCCTGGGGCAATGTTTCAACATTTGGAGGCGTAACAAGAGACATACAACCATGTGGAGGATCCTCAAATCCCAACACTCATCTCAAGAGCAGAAACGTTGGGGCTGCAGTGTCATGTGTGCTCTCAAAATATGTTGCATTTATATTGAAATTATGGACCACCTGAAACATAGCTTCAAGATCAAGAGAGATCAACATCATTAGGGTTAAAAACCATTAAAGTATCATAAAGGACCATATTGAATGTTAGGGGCACAAAAATGGTTCACACAAACCTTGGCTTCAAATGTCTTTCTAGCTTAGGATTTGTAAGCAAGTCATTGCCCTTTTGGTAGGGATGACTATGTAATTAGCCCTAATAGGTTCTTCCAACCCCTAAGGGGAATGACATTTCATAGATAAACCCATCAATCCATAGATGCATGTGATAACTGTGGTCATGGAATTGGAAATACTTCATGGAAGATGGCCATAGCCATGGTACTAGCTAAATGAGGTCCAACCATCTTTGAGTATGATAATGAAAATAGGGAGTTAATACCCCTGATGTTAGCAAGGGCACATACAAAGACCATTGCAACATTTTTCACCGCCATTTTAAGCCCGAGGTCACAAGTCACAAGTCAAGGGTAGTGAAAAAATGACTAGAATAGGCCTCATGAAAAACAAGGGGTAATAGGTTGCAGAGACAACTTCATACTAGAAGATTTAGTAACAAAAGACAAAATCCAAATTTTGAAAGCAACATGTTGACCACTCAGTGTCAACTACTCCTTGAGTAGAGTATAGTGCAAAGCAGTTAGAAAATTTTCAGATTTCATCATCATCATGCAACTTCTGGTCATCATAGTGTAATCCAAATTCTACAGCCTGGTGGGACATTATGTAAAAATGATTCTAGTATGTTTATAAAGCCATGTAAAACATCTAGGTAGCCTAAGATTTTTCGCTAAAGAGTTTCACTCTAGGGAGTTTTTTTTTCCCAACTAATTATTTGTGTTTTTAAACTGCAAATAATTGGTTGAGTTTTTCTCCCACACATACCCCAAAGCTAGAGTGGGGTTCTATGGTGAGGTCTTAGGTGACTCCTAGTGTATAGAGTCAGTGTAAATTATCATACTAGAAATCTGTAAAGTATCGCAAAATTTGGTTTTGTCTAGAGCTATTATTTTTATTTTTTGGCAAAAAATGGAAAAATAATTAGCCGGAAAATGGTAAAAAAAATTAAAATGAGAGAAAATAATTTTTTCTCCAAGTGGAAAAATCATTAAAAAAGAATGTGCATTTTCCAAAAAAGGGATCAAATTGAAAGTTGAGAAAAGTCTCATTTCCAAGGTAGAAAAGTCCCACAAAATTTTCATTGGGCCAGAAGGAAAATAATTTCTCATGGGAAATCAAATTTTTTGCTCCAGGTGGTTATTTTGAATGAGGGAATTTCAATAAAATTATTTTTGAAGATATTCAAGTGGTCCAAAACCACCCTAGGGTCAAATATTGGTCCATCCAGCTCATCAATCAAGGAAATTGGCTTTTTCTATGGATCTGTGCAGTAGTAATCAAGGGTATGATTTTTTTAAGGAGGATCAAGACATGGATCAAGTCAACTAGCCAATTTTTCCACTTGGAGGCTCTCACACTCACTTTTCTATATAAGAAATCTCTAAGCTCCTTATTTGTAACATGAACAATCTTGAACTCTTGGCTAAGTGAAGCTCTGCTATATTTTGTAATATTTGCTTTTAAGCAATAAAGTAAAGTCTTTGGGACAAAGCTATGGTGTTATTCTTCAATTATATGGTAATATTTTTTTGATCTATTGTGCTTCATGTTCTACTAATGTTTTAATTTTGTTATTTCCATTAGCTCTTGAAGATTCATTGGTGTATAGTTACCTTGCATTGTTGTTTAGATTTTGAGAAACACTTTAGGAAGGGTAGATCTATTGGTTTTCCGTTAAACGCTTCGGCTCCTCTTCCACTGTGCTATCCAAATCTATATGGATCTAATTTTTTTTTCAAATGTGTAGAAAATAATATTGTTGATCTGATCTGGGATACCTAGGGACATTCTCGGTTGGATTAACCAACTATTCAGGACATAGAAGTTGAGGAACCCATAGTGGTTCATTTGAAGATTTGTCATTAAAAATAAGAAAATGGGTTTTCTTGCCATTTGCTCTATATCAAATTTTATCTATAGTTAAAAAGTCCCTCAAAATTATTTTTAGGGCCTTAATGAATAGATCTACTATTGAAGAGCTTATTCTTGTAAATTTGTAAATAGGTCTTGTATATATTTTCCTTTACCCTTGTATATAATTTCTATTTATCTTGTATATGTGAAAATTCCTAAACTCGGAATCCTTACTGCTGCAACTGATGATATTTCTCCTACTTGTTAGATTTACACAAACAAGTTACTTGTAGTTTCCTACGACAAACATTGAAATACATACACTGCAGCCTACGCCATTTAAAATAATAGGCCGAAACAAGAAACTGAACAATAGAAATATACAACACAAACGACACAGTTGTTTTTGGACAAACGTCCCTAGAAAAACCCAATGCAGGAAAATCGGTGCAATATATCTGAGGGTTTTTATTATTAAGCAGAAATTGTTTCTGAATACAACCTCTGGATGCTTTGTTGGTAATCCAGTATAGAGAATATCACTCGGTTGAAGAAACTAGTAAGATTACCTCACTCTACACTGCAATTTCCGGTTGATCTGGCAACTGAACCAAAGAGTTCCTCGACTACTTCTGCGCTACCCTTGTGTGGGCCTGCATCAACCTCTAAGGCACTGTGTCACCTCTGCTAGGAATTGATTTGCTCTCAGGAGTTGACTCCAGCCCTCCCGACTTAGAACGTCAGCCTCGTCAACGAATTTCAAACTTCTGTGTGGAAGGCTTTTGTGCTGCTCTGCGTGCATCCTGTGCGAACCCTTCTTGGCTCTGCGCCACCCTTTTTGTCAACTGTACTGCCTCCTCTATGTGTCTCTCTGCCTCTATATTGAGTATTTTTGGCTCTGAAGCAGATCCTCTAACCAAAACTCTCTCTGCCACTCTCTACGTGATCACTACGAAATCATTGCGCTGCCTCTAGTTTCAACAACTCGATATGACTGATCAACTCTTTGTGTGTTCCAGATGACCCTTAAGCCTCCTTAAATAATGTTCTCTTTGACATTCAACTGCCCAGATTAGAAGCTAATCAATGGCTAAGATCATTTCTACTTGATCCTCGTCTTCTTCTAGAAGTTACACCCATAGTTTATATTAATACCCTTTAATTATTTTATTTTCCTAAGTTTAGACTTAGGGTCCCATTAAAAATAATTAATTAATAACACTGTTTTTGGGTGGAATTTCCCAAAACGCTTTCTGGGTTCTTTGCAATACATGTGCCCAAGCCTCCCTGCAAAATTTGAGACTTAGAGCACATTCAATGCTACCAAAAATCAACACTCCCTCTTAGCGAGGAATGTGTTCTAGTAATGCAACCTGCTGAAGCATCAGTATGTTCTGTAACATCTCCCTTTGCACTGCTAATGTTTGACATATTGTCCACCAACCACTGCGCAAATGTTGCATATGTACTGTTGCTGAACCTGCCACTGTCAACATTGCTTCCGTACTACAACTCCCTCTGAAATTTTGCATTCGTGCTGCTGCTGGCACTGACAGTGCCAACTGCCTCTGCACTGCAAACTACTGTTGCTACTCCATCAACAACGGAAAAACATCCCAAATCACTGAACTAACTCTGTTCGGTATGATACCATGTGAATGCTGGAGCCTGATTGTTGCTAGTCTCTACGCTAACCCTCTGAATCTAATGCACTGCTGCTGACCTCTGCTCTGTGCCATCTGCACTGCTCTCAACTTTGCTCGCATTGCTCAATCTCTGGCGCTTTTAGCCACTGCAAATGTCTCTCCAACACTCCTCGACACCATCCGACACTATTCCATCTTGCTACTTCTAATCTGGGCTCCCGTAGCAAGGAATTGATCCGAGAGGTGGGCTCCTCAAGGATCTTGCTCATTTGTAGCTCTTTCGAACTACAACTCTAAATCAGCCCACCTCCCTCCTGGAGGTATCTCGACTGTCATGGCAAACTCCTCCTCCTTGATCTTCACGGGTGCAACCTTCAGATCGTGCTTCTCATCTTTGTCCTTCTTCCTGAGAGGACACTGTGTTGTGTAGTGACGCATTTCACCACACCTAAAGCATTTGATCTTCGAGACATCCTTCTTATGTCTCCGCTGCTCCTGCTGCCCCTTTAATGCAAGGGATGCATTCTCATCCTCCTCCTTAGGCTTCGAGCCACTGTTGTTGCTTCCGTCAAGTTTACACTTGACCAAGTCTCTCCTCAACTCCTCTTGCTTGAGAGCTTCCCACATCTCATCCCAATTCGACAAAGTCGCCTTGCCTATGATACTCTGGACAAAGAATTGCCACTCATATGAGATAGAATTGAGGGCCATTCTTACCATCTCAAACCTTTGAGGTGTAGACCCCACAATTGCTAACTCATCCCCGGTCTCCTGAAGCTTCGCGAGGAACGAATCTATGTGCTCCCTCTTCTGCATCTGTGCATATCTTAGTGTTTGCCCTAAGTACATCTTCCGCTGCTCGGAAGATCCTTGATACAACATTGCCAAGGCATCCCACATCTCCTTAGCAGTCCCTCTGCTAGCGACATGACAAACCATGTGATCCTTTACTCTATCAAGGACCACCCTCTTGGCCTTCGCCATTTCTGCTTGGTACTTCTTCCACGGATCTGAATCTACAAGCACAACCACCAGGTTGTCGACATAAGTCTTGAGAGAATGCTCATCTAGAAGGAATGACATCTTTGCCTTCCAAATGACATAGTTGGATGCTCCATCCAACCTGTCTTGATCTCTCAGCTCACTGGTTTCCATCTCTGCCACAAAATTGTCAAACTACTCCTCTGTTTCTTTTGGCTGCTACTTAGGCAATAAGAAAACGGACTTCTTGGCGGGAAGTCTACTAAGGAAAAATTCCCTCACTGTGCTTCTCCTCTCTCTTCTAAAGTTTTCAACCCAACAATCTGCCTGCCGAAAAAACTGCATCCCACTAGCTCGTCCTTACACTGAGACTCAGCGCTACTCCTGTTGCCACGACAAGATTTCGATCTGGAAGCCATTCTTCTCTGTCGATTCGCTCAAAGAGAGACTTTCCTCGAAATTTTAGCCCTCCTGGCCTGGACTGCGAAGACCCTCTGGGGATTCGAACTACTACCTCCTGTAGCTTATTTGATCTCTTTCTCTGCTTAATGTTGGGTTTTCTGGCACTGTTCTTCTTGCTTCACCTGCACTGCTTTGATACCTTGTGAAAATTCCTAAACCCGAAATCCCTACTGCAACAACTGATGATATTTCTCCTACTTGTTAGATTTACATGAACAAGTTATTTGCAGTTTCCTACAACAAACATTGAAATACATACACTGTAGCCTACGCCATTTAAAATAATATGCCGAAACAAGAAACTTAACAATAGAAAGAAACAACACAGTTGTTTTTGGACAAACGTCCCCGGAAAACCGAATGCGGGAAAACCGGTGCAACAGATCTAAGGATTTTTATTATTAAGCATAAGTTATTTCTAAATACAACCTCTGGATGCCTTGTTGGCAATCCAATACAGAGAATATCACTTGACAAAAGAAATCAGTGAGATTACCTCACTCTACCCTGCAATTTTTAGTTGATCCACCAGCTGAACCAACGAGTTCGCCGACTACTTCTGCGCTGCCCCTGCCTGGGCCTATTTCAGCCTCTAAGGCACTGCGTCACCTCTACTGGGAATCGATTCTCTAAGGAGGCTGACTCCAGCCCTTCTGACTCAGCATGTCAGTCTCCTCGGCAAATTTCGGACCTCTGCATGGAAGGCTTTTGCGCTGCTCTGTGTGGGTCTTGCGTGAGCCCTTCCTGGCTCTGCGTCACCCTCTCTGCCAATTGTGCTGCCTCCTCTGTGTGTCTCTCTACCTTTCTGCTGAGTATTCTTGGCTTCGAAGAAGATCCTTTAGCCAAAACTCTCTCTCCCCCTCTGCGTGATCACTACAAAATCACTGCGTTGCCTCTAGCTTTAGCAATTCAATCTGACTAATCAACTCTCTGTGTCTTCCAAATGACCCTTAAGCCTACTTAAATAATTTTCTCGTTGACATTCAACGACCCAGATTAGAAGCTAATCAATGGCTAAGATTATTTCTGCTTGATCCTCGGCTTCTTCTAGAAGTTACACCCATAGTTTATATTAATACCCTTTAATTATTTTATTTTCCTAAGTTTAGACTTAGTGTCCATTAAAAATAATTAATTATTTTAATAAAACTTTTTCTAGGTGGAATTTCCGAAAACACTTTTTGGCTTCTTTGGAATACATGTGCCCAAGCCTCCCTGTAAAATTTGAGACTTAGAGCACATCCAATGCTACCAGAAATCAATAGTATATGTTTGTGGGGCTTTGTTGAGTTCGTTTTGAGAGAGGACATCGGTTTTGGCTTGGATCTAGTTGTAAATAATTTTTTTTTTTTAGGATTGATCCCATCAATTTCAAAGGAGAATCATTTTTCTGAAGTCGTATTCACGCTTCTAGCTTAGACAGCTAGGGCTTCAAGGGCAACAAAGATTTCTTGAGGTTGTCTATCATTTTCTGAGGGTTGCAAGGGTTTGAAGGCCTCTTTTACTTCAAGATTGAATTCTTTCAAGGGTTTCTTCATATAAATTTTGCAAATTTCTCTTGAGGGTTTCACTTGGGGTTTTGGTCATTTTTTCACTTCAGATGTCGCTTGTGATAGCCACTAGCCTTGGAGGCTTGTTTTTGGTATCTAGCAAGGGTTTGATTTCAATTTTTGTGGCTCAGAAATTTATTGAAGATTTTTCCTTGAGGGCCACTAGCATTTTTTCTCAAATTTGCTAGGTCGCAAGCCCTCTAGGGATATATTTTTGCCTTTGATTTTTAAAGTGCTAACGCTTGTGAATTTTGCATAGGTCGACAAATTTTTGGAAGGGTTTCATGATAAATTTTCTTATAACAATTAGATTTGGAAGGCTGAAGATTTTTTGGAGAAAACTGCATCATTTTTGAGCCCTCTTCCTCAAGGCCGAGAGCTCCGAAAGGAGCCCTCTTTCACCTGGTGTGAAAGGCTGATTGGTAGTGGAGAGAACAAAATTTCTTTTTTTAGAATTTTGAGGCTTGATCTTTAAGAAATCACCATAATTTTTTTTAATAAAATTTAATAAAAAATTAAATAGATTTCTAAGCTGGTTGTGAGCTCTTGGAGACCTTCCTTCACCTAGGCTGAGAGCATTTCAAGACTGTCATTCAACCTTGTTGAGGGCTGAGGGTTCTTAGAGTGTTAGATTGGTTGATTTCGTGAATTTGCAAAGCAGATCTGATCTATATTAGCCTTGTACCCTGAGGTGATTGTTGTGTATATACCAATGTTGTTAAAAGTGTGATCGGGATTAAATCGACGCGGGGAACAAATCGGAAAAAATCGGAAAAATCGGGAAAAAATCGGAAAAAATCGTTTGGTACAAAAATATTCATTTTTTTTCAATTTTTTTAATATCTAAACCATCTACAACATAATATAAATACATTGACACATAAATATGATAAAAAAACTAATATATAAGATGTTTAATATCATTTTTAGCGCTAAAATCACATATAACATTGAATCATGTCCTGAATAGTAAGTCCTGACTCCTGAGTCCCAACTCAACCTCAAAATATCAACAAACAATATGATAATGTATCTCATCATGTCATAATGTCATATACAATAAAATGAAAGTCTAATCCTATTGATTTCCTCTGCCCCTCTTGCGAGAAAATGCCATAGCTTTCCCTTTCCCTCTAGATGTAGATGCTGGTGCCTGTGCTGGTGGAGATGGCAGTGGAGTCAGATGTGCTCTAGTATCTGAGGAACTAGAAGTAGGAGGTATAGGAGGTAGACCACGTCCTCTACTGGTGGCAGTGGTAGCCCGGGCAGGCGGTGTCAC
>APFE031133812.1:169782-190915 GCA_000404065.3 Pinus taeda
TTTTTTCAGAAAAAATCGGCAAAAAAAAAAACGCGATTTTTTCGAATAAAATCGCGATAAAATCGCCGAGCTGAAAAACTCGCGATTTTTTCAATAAATCGCGATAAAATCGCGCTTTTAACAACACTGGTATATACTATAGCTCTTGTCATTGTTGTAAATCTGCTTGAGCTGAAGAGTCCTTTCTCTCTTTCTAAAGGACTTCTTCCTTTGTAATACAATAATAAGGATCTTGTTCTTTGAGGGATCTTGGGATCTCAATCCCATGGTATCCCGCCTCCTTATTTAAAAGGGCGGGCTTCTCTTTTGTCTTCTCGTAGTCTTTAGATCTACCTTACTAACTTGTTTATCCTGCATTCATTGTTTAGATCTGATCTCTTAAGTTGCATTGGCTACTTGATCTATTACATTGGAATAGTTCTTCTGTTTGTTTCACTTGCAATTGTAGATTTAAAGTAGTCTCTCTAATTTCTTGTTAGCAATCTCATTTGCGATCATTTACTTGTGCTTCCATCATATAACTTGTTTTCATTGTCTAAAATAAGTAAAGAACATCCTAAAAAGCATTTCTTGTTAAAAGGCATATTGGGATGTTGCTACTAACAACCAAATCTAATTGCATCTCACTTGTTTCATTGAGTAATCATAAAATTTGCTTCATTGATCATTGTTGTAGGCCAATAATCTTGTGTTTTAAGTGACTGTCATAAATCTTGATTATAGGTTTTCTTTGTTGAAGCATTATTGTTATTGAATTTTATTGAAGCATTTGCATTTGCATCCTAGATCTAGATTTGAATTCCTAAAATTTACCTCCAAGCATAAGCTTGGATGATAGAAAGATAGGACAACCTTCGTCATTATCCAATTTGAGAAGCTTGACCCTTAAACAATGGTTAAAACAAGTGACCTTGCAATTCTCTTGCGGCTGAGCCCTTGTAGGAACGAATGCACTCGGGTTGCTAGAAGTTCTGGTTAGATATCGTTAATGAGGCCTTAGCTTCCTTTCCCAACACTTCTCCCAACTGTGGAAATTTCAAAATTGAAATCCTATTGCAGCAATTGGAATTAATTCTTCTAATTGTTAATTAATTTAGCAATTTATTTGCTATGGAAAATACAAAATTAATCCCACTTCAACCTTCACAAATAAAGCTGTAGAAATAGATAGCGCTAGAAACTTAGAAAATATTAGCTTACACAAAATAAAAATGACACCATTATTTTTGGACAAAAGTCCCCAGAAAAACCCAACTTGGGAAAACTAGTGCAACAACTGAGGGTTTTTACTATTATGCAACAATGAGAAATTCTGAGTACAATAATATGGATGTCAAAATCTGGCTATCCTGGAGAGAAAATATTGGCAAAAATATCTAGAAGGAATTTGCCCTCACTCCGGGCAATTTTAGCACTTGACTGCCTCTAAAAAGCAAGTCCAATTGGGCTTGCATAGGCTCTATGTCAATCTAGTGCTACCTACTGCAACTACTGCCCAAACTGACTGCTAATCTAGTCATCTTGCCTGCTGCTCGCTGGGAAAAAGTCTCTAGCACTCTGGAACCTCTGCCCAGCCTTTGGAACTAAAAATGTCTTCCTTCCTAGCAAATCGAACTACCTTATTGAGGCTTTGCACAGCCTCCACGAGAAATCTCATCCTCTTTGCAAATGTACTCGTTGGATTTGGAAAACTTACTCTAGCCTCACTGTCCCTGCCCCTTATTTTCTCTGCTTCGATCTCTGGCTCTCTGACAACTGTTGTTGCTCTCCGAAAATTGATCTGCCAAGGAAATTGAATTGTTGAAGTGTATTCTCCAAGTGTCAATCAACTTCTTATAATCCTCTGTTGGAGCACCAAGGACCAAGATTAAATCCTAATCAAGGGCTAGGATCATCTTGAAGTCGATCCCTGTGAGTTTCTAGACTATTCTCACCTTGACTTAATTAATTTTGATTAATTAACTAATTTTCACTTAGGAAACATTAGAAAATAAGGTTAATAATCTAATCAAGTCATCACTAGGTGGAATTTCCAGAAATGATTTCTGGGTTTTGGATATCCCATGCATTCTAGCCTCTCCACCAAATTTCGTGGCTAGAACACATACGATGCTACAAAAACTAACACTCCCTCTTAGTGAGGATTGTGTTCTCTCTAGTGCTACACATGCTGCCACAACACCTTGTCTTTGTATCACCTCCTGTCACATTGCTGATGTTTGGATGCTGCTGCCCACCAACAACTGCAGAACTCTGATGCCGCATATGTGCTACTGCTGACACTACCATATTGTTGCCAACACTACATCTGCACTGCAACTACCTCTCATTTGTTGATGCTGCAACTGCAACTACTACAACTGAGAAGCATCCGAAATACTGAATCATCTATGTTCAGTATGATGCATCTGTCTCCCGAGTCTCTCACTGCTACTAGCATCTGCACTGTGTCACTGAAGATTCTACGTTACTGCCAACTCTGCACTGAGGCACCTGCTCTGTGATTAACACTGCACTGTGCTCCTCAGCATCTGACTACTACTAGTCTACAATTGTCACTCTAGTACTGACTGCATCAATTGCCACTGATCCATCTTGCTACTGAATATTGTGGGCCCCCATAGCTTGGTAATGATCCATGACGTGGACTCCTCAAGGACCTTGCCCAATCTTTGTATCTCTCTGGGCTACAAATCCAAGTCACCCCACCTCACCCCTGGAGGTATGGCTGCCATCATCGTGAAGTCTTTCTCTAACTTGGAGGATAGCTTATCTATCTCAGCATGTGCTACCACCTGGCCTTGCTTCTCTTGCTTTTCCTTCTTTTTTAGAGGACACTGGGTACTGTAGTGGCCAAACTCGCCACACTTGAAGCACTTGACCTTAGATAGGTCCTTCTTCTTCTTCTTCTACTTGCCCTGCCCCTAATTGGGACCCTTTGATGGGAGGGTTGCATTCTCCTCCTCCTTCACACCCTTTCGATACGCTACTACTGTTGCCTCAACTCCTCCTGTTGTAAGTCAACCCAGATTCTATCCCATCCTAGTAGCGTGTCTCTGCCCAATATACTTTGGACAAAGAATTACCAGTTCTCAGAGACACTGTTTAGTGCCAACCTCACTAGCTCTGATGCTTGAGGTGTTGCCCCAACCACTGCAAGCGGGTCTTCGGACTTCCTAAATCATGGTGAGAACGGATTTATGCCTTTCGCCTTCTGCATCTTGACGCATCTCAGCTTTTCTTCCAGGAACATCTTTCGCTGCTCAGAAGTACCCTCGTATAGCGTGGAGAGAGCTACCCACATTTCCTTGGCAGTGTTCATGCTACGAATATGCGAGACTATGTGATCTAGGACTCCATCCAAAGTCATCGTCTTCGCCTGCATTATCTCCTTCCTGTATTCCTTCAGTTGATTTGCTCTTGGGGAATTGCATGTGAAAATTCCTACTACTGAAGGAACCCCTACTGTAGCAAATATGAATCTACTTCACCTACTTGATTTTTAATATACATTAACCAAGCTATTCTTCTAAATACTGAAGCAAATTACTTCTGCATCCTACACTAATTAAATATTTGATCTCTTGAAACAGAAAACAGAGCAAAGAACAAGATACATAGGACACTTATTTTTGGACACAATAGTCCCTAGAATAACCCAATGCGGGAAAACTGGTGTAGCAGTTATGCGGGTTTATTATTATGCAAGAGAAATATTTGAATAGAAATCTAGGATGCTCATCTAGCAATCCTTTATAGAGAAAAATACTGGTAGAAAATCTAAGTGAGTTTAGTTGACTTCACCTAGCAAAATTCCGGCTGATCTGGCACAAGATTGGCTAACCCTGACTATTTTGTGTTGGCTTTGCGTCAGCCCCGCGTTGCCTTCTCTGTCCTATGCGTCAGCTCTCCTAGCTATTCCGACAGTTCCCAATAGTTCCGATAGTGTCGAATGTTCTGACAGTTTTGGTTTTCTCGTTAGCTCTCACGGCTACTGCTTTGCCTCTGCGTCAGCTATCTCGGCTGTTCCGACAGTTCCGGCAGTTCCCAGCAGTTTCGACAGTTCTAGATTCTGCGTTACAGGCAACTTTTCTGCGTCAGCTCTCCCAACTACTGTGCTGCCTCTCTGCAAGCTCTCTTCGCCTCTCTGTTCTGTATTTTTCGGAAAGTCCTCCCATATTCTCTCTGCCCCTCAGCTGTAAGATCCCGCCAATCGATTTTCCTCCTGAGAACTTTTCACCTCAAAAAATCAATTTCCTCAATCTTTCTCTGTGTATTTCCAAATGAACCCCAAGCCTCCATTTTATACTTTTCCTGTTGAGTCTTCAATGACCGAGATTAAGTCTCTAATCAATGACAAAGATTAAAACATGACTTGATCCACCTTCTAGATCATTCTCACCCATATTTTGATTAATACCGATTAATATTTTAATTTCCCTATGTTTTGACTTAGGAATCCCATTAAAAATATTAATTTTTTTAATAAAATACAACCCAGGTGGAATTTCACCAAACTGTTTCCGAGTTTTTTAGAACTCATGTGCCTTAGCCTCTCCACCAATTTTCAAGGCTAGAGCACTTCTGATGCTACCAAAAACTAACACTTTGCCTTAGCGAGGAAAGTGCTCTAGCAACAATGTCCACCTGCATGCTGCTTTGTTTCTGAAGTAGCTCCTTTTTGTACTATCATTGGCACCAACACTTTGTTGTTGCTGCTACTGTACTACTGCCCATGACACTGCCACTGCCACTGCTGCATCTGTACTACAACTCCCTCTCAAACGTTGCATCTGTTATGCGGCTAGCACTGCCATTGCTAACACTGCATCCGTACTGCAACTCAATTGCTGAGAGAAGCAACTGAAAACCATCCAAAATTAGTTGAACTTAACTATGTTCAACATAATACAATGAATGTTGGAATTTGATTGCTGCTGATTCTGACCCTCTGAATCTTCTACGCTTTTGCTGACTCCTGCACTGTTGCCAACCTCGCTCTACACTGATCAGTTTCTGGTCCCCGACTACTGCATCTATCCTCCAAACAATCCACTACATTATCTGACACTAATTCCATCTTGCTACTGTTGAATCTTGGGCTCTTGTAGCAAGGAATTGATCCAAGAGATGGACTCCTCAAGGATCCTTCCCATCTATAGCTCTTTTGAACTACAACTCTAAATCTCCCCACCGCCCTCTTAGAGATGCGGCTGCCATCTCTGCCAAATGTCAAATGACCTCCTCTCTCCTCTGCACAGTACTAGATCAACCTATGCATTTTCTGTTGGAGCTTGTAGATTTTCCCCTCTCCACTGTTGTTCAACAAGTGAAGATTCAGACTCCTTGGCTAGAAGTCCTCTGAGGAGAAAATTCCCCTTCTATGTGTCGTCATTCTTTTCTAGCAGATTTTTGCCTCGACAGAAACTGCGCCCTCCAAGCATTGCGCTGAGGCTCTGCGTCACTCCCTCTGCCTCTCCAAACTCACGAACTGGAAATCGTACCTCTTTGTCGACTCTCTTAGAGAGAGATTTCCTCAGAATCTCTGCTTCCTAGCAAGGACTATGCAATCCCTTCAAGGGGATTCGAATTGTTGCCAAGTGAAGCTTTCAGCCTCACTGCTCAACACTGGATTTGCTCTTTCTATTTCAAAATCAATGCTCTGATACCATGTGAAAATTCCTACTATTGAAGGAACCCCTATTGCAGCAAATCTGAATCTACTTCACCTACTTGATTTTTAATATACATAACCAAGCTATTCTTTTGAACACTGAAGCAAATTACTTCTGCAGCCTACACTAATTAAATATTTGATCACTTGAAACAGAAAACAGAGCAAAGCACAAGATACGTAGGACACACTTATTTTTGAACACAATAGTCCCTGAAAAAACCTACTGCGGGAAAACTGGTGCAACAATTCCAAGTGTTTATTATTATGCAGGAGAAATATCTGAATACAAATCTAGGATGCTCATCTAGCAATCCTTAATAGAGAAAAATACGGGCGAAAATCTGAGTGAGTTTTACCTCACTTCACTCGGCAGAATTCTGGCTAATCTGGCACAAGACTGGTTAACCCTAGCTATTTCTGCGCTGGCTCTGCATCTGCCCCGCATCACCTTCTCTGCCCTCTGCGTCAACTCTCTTGGATGTTTCGGCAATTTCGGTAGTTCCGACAGTTCTTGGCATTTCCGACAGTTCTCGAAAATTTCGGCTATTCCAAATATCTGAATACAAATCTATGATGCTCATCTAGCAATCCTTAACAGAGAAAAATACTGGCAGAAAATTTGAATGAGTTTAACCTCACTTCACTCGGCATAATTATCGTTGATCTGGCACAAGACTAGCTAACCCCAGCTATTTTTGCGTTGGCTCTGCGTCAGCCCCACGTCACCTTCTCTTCCCTCTATGTAGACTCTCTCGGATGTTCCGACAGTTACGGTAGTTTCGACAGTTCTCGATATTTTCGACAGTTCTCGACAGTTTCAGCTATTTCGGTAGTTCTGGTTTCTATGTTAGCTCTCCTGGCTACTGCACTGCCTCTGCGTTAGCTCTCTCGGCTGTTTCGGCAATTTTGGCAGTTCCCGACAGTTTTGGGTATTCTGGTAGTTCTGGATTCTGCTTGATAGACAACTTTTCTGCGTCAGCTCTCCCAGCCACTGCGTTGCCTCTTTGCAAGCTCTCTTCACCTCTCTGTTTCGTATTTTCCAGAAAGTCCTTCTCCCGGATTCTCTCTGCCCCTCAACTGCAAGATCTCCCCAATCAATTTCCCTCCTGAGAACTTCTCACCTCAGAAAATTGATTACTGCAATCTCTCTGTGTGTATTTCCAAATGAACCCCAAGCCTCCATTTTATACTTTTCCTGTTGAGTTTTCAATGGCCGAGGTTAAGTCTCTAATCAACGACTAAGATTAAAATATGACTTGATCTTCTTTCTAGATCATTCTCACCCATATTTTGATTAATACCCATTAATATTTTAATTTCCCTAAGTTTTGACTTAGGCCCCATTAAAAATATTAATTATTTTAATAAAATACAATCTGGGTGGAATTTCACCAAACGGTTTTTGGGTTCTTTAGAACTCATGTGCCTTAGCCTCTCCACCAATTTTCAAGGCTAGAGCACTTCCAATGCTACCAAAAACTAGCACTGCCACCACATTATCTATGTAGGCTTTCTGGCCATATTCATCTAGAAGTAAGGACATCCTAACCTTCCAGATGACGTATTTGGGTGCTCCATCCAACCTATCCTGATCTCTAAGCCCTGTTGTGGCCATCTCTAATCCGTCGAATACTCCCTCTTTCCCTTTGCTTAACTGTTGCTTTGCTACTCACACTCCCTTCTGGAATGTGCAAATCTGCTAGCTGCTACTGTCAATCTCCCTGAAAAATCGAACTTCTGAGACTCTAAGTTCCCTTAGAGAAATTCTCCCGCTGCTGTTTATGTTTTTCTCTTCCACCCAACGTTGATTCTGCTACTGCAAACCCCTTTACATCTAACCAAGGAATCTTCTCAGCGAAAATCTGAGCTGCTACTACTCCCTTTGATTGTTGGAATCACTAACTCGGGCAACTTGACTTTTTTGCAACCCTGCAACTGAAAATCAAATTCCTACCCCAGCCATTCAACCTACCCATTTGAGCATTGTGTTGCCTCTAAGAAATTTGGCCTGCTGCTTCTTTTGAGCATTCCTGGTTGATCACTTACGCTCTGATACCATGTGAAAATTTCAAAACCAAAATCATTTTGCAGCAACTAGAATTAATTCTTCTAATTGTTAATTAGTTTAACAATTTACTTGCTATGACAAATACCAAATTAAACACAGTACAACCTTCACAAATAAAATGGTGGAAATAAATAACGTTGGAAACTAAGAAATTACTAGCACACACAATAAAAATGACACCGTTACTTTTGGACAAAAGTCCCCGGAAAAACCCAACTTTGGAAAACCAATGCAGCAACTGAGGTTTTTTAGTATTATGCAGCAGTGAGAAGTTCTGACCACAATAATTTGGATCCTGAAATTCGGCTATCTTGTAGAGAAAATACTGGCAAAAATATCTAGATGGAATTTACCTTCACTCCGGGCAATTCCGGCACTGGACTGCCTCTGAAAAGTAAGTCGTCTTGCACAGGCTTTGCGTCAATCTAATGCTACCTACTACAACTGCTGCTTGAACTGACTACTAATTTAGCTGTCCTGCTTGCTGTTGGCTGGGAAAACGTCTCTTCGGCACTTTGGAACATCTGCTTGCCCTCTGGAATTGAAAACATCTTCCTTCCCAGCGAATCAAACTGCCTTCTTAAGGCTTTGCACTGCCTCTGTGCAGCCTCCTGGAGAAATATCAGCCTCTCTGCAAATGTACTCGCTGGATTTGGAAAACTTGCTCTAGCCTCACTGTCCCTGCCCCTCATTGTCTCTTCTTCGATCTCTGGCTCTTCGACAACTGTTGCTGCTCTCTGGAAATTGATTTGCCAAGGAAATTGAATCCTTGAAGTGTATTCTCCAAGTGCCCATCGACTTCTTATAATCCTCTATTGGAGCACCAACAACCAAGATTAAAATTTAATCAAGGGCTAAGATCATCTTGAAGTCGATTCGTGTGAGTTTCTAGACCATTCTCACCTTGACTTAATTAATTCTGATTACTTAACCAATTTTCGTAAGTTTAGACTTAGGGAACATTAAAACATAGGATAAGAATTTAATTAAGTCATCACTAGGTGGAATTGCCAAAAACGATTTCTGGGTTTTGGAGATCTTATGCATTCTAGTTTCTCCACCAAATTTCATGGTTAGAACACATCCGATGCTACATAAACTAACACCAACAACCTTCTTCAAAGACTTGCTTCAATAATTGAGGAGAAGACCTTCACCATTAGCTTAGGCATATAATTAAAATTAACCAAGACTTCGTATCTCACATAGATCAGTCTTGCATTCATCTTGCATTTCAATTGATTGTCTGTAATTGGAATTGTGAGCTCATTCTATACTTAAGTTTTATATTGTTACACTTGTCATTTTCAAGTTCTATTTCTTTTTGCATGCTTATCTCTTGTTGCACATATCTTTAATTACTACTAACCTCTTGATCTCTCGTACTAATACCTTCTTGCAACATTGCCTATCTTACAACTTGATATTGTATTGCTATCTGCAAGTATTTTAATTTGTATTTGAGCATCATTATTAAGGCATTGGTCTCTCACTTTTAATCTCATTAATTGTCATACCGATCTAATTGAATCTATCTTTTGGCATTCACCTTGCTCAATAATAATAATCTTACTAGCTAATTCTTAATCAGGTTGTTTAGAGAGGTGATTTCCTTGCCCTTAGCCTCCTAGAACTTGTTCTTTCAACAAGTTTTCCTTTTTCATTTATCTTTAGGGACTACCCCCCATAGATTGTCTAGGAGAGAGCTTAAATGGAGTGAGTAGTGAATAGGTTACAGCCCCTACTTTGACTGTTGTGCCTTAGGTGTACACTTTGGGCGAAAACACAACCTATCATATGAAATGAAACTAATAGATGGAAAAGAAGCAGAACTCTAGAACACTTTTGCAATAAAGGTCTCCATCAACATATGTCAATGTGATGTTCCTAATTAGGAATTTCATTGAATATCAAATACATGCACTAAGCTACAGCAAGGAAATTCACAACTACAAGCACAAATTTAGACATAATATAAATCAGTGAACCATAGAATAGCAACCATAAATCTGAGCCATTTTATTGAAGTTCAATTGGAATGGAGTACAATGGAGTGAAATGATAGAACCTAGTCTTGCTAATGCAAGCATGCAATACCTAGGTGAGAAACTAAGTAAAATCTCCCACTGAAATGGCCCAATCAATCCAAATGCACTGCCCAAAATGTTTTATTGTTGCTTGCTACTTTTGCTGGAGGCAAACTATAATATTAACCCTCAAAGCTGCTCCAAAAATTATGAAAAATTAGAGAGAGACTCCTCACACTCCAACCAACAAAACCCATAAACCTTTTGGGCTAATTCCAATTGACCCGGAATGCCCAAAATAGTGTGAATTTCCCAGCTAATGTGTTATGCGCCCAACCAAAAATCTCAGTTGCAAAATAGCTGCAACTTCCTTCCTTGAAGCTGTTGGAAATTCCTCTGCAAAATTCCTCCGGAAATAAGTGTGAAATTTCAGCCCAACCCTGGCACAAAATCTCCACTCCAAACTGTTGATTTGGGTTAGCATCAGATATGCTCTAAGCGTCAAATTTTGCAGGGAGGATTGGTCACAGGAATTCCAAAGAAACCAAAAAGCGTTTTGGAAAATTCCACCCAGAAGTGATTTTATTAAAATAATTAATATTTTTAATGGGGTTCCTAAGTCTAAACTTAGTAAAAGTAAAATATTAATGGGTATTAATCTAATCAGGGGTGAAACTTCAAGAAAACACCATGGATCAAGTCAAAACGATATGAGCCTTTGATTATGGTTTAATCTAGGCCATTGGTTGTCCAACAGGAAGATATAAGAAGGGGCTTGAGGGTCATTTGGAAAACACAGAGAAATTGAGAAAATTGATTTTCTGAAGTGAGAAGTTCTCAGGAGGAAAATCAATTGAGGAGATCTTGCAGCAAAGGGGCAGTGAGAATCCGGGAGAAGGAATTTCCAGAGAGTACCAGGCAAAGAGTGAACAAAAAAAGGTCCAGAGGAAGGTTGATGCTGGCCTACGCAGTGCTGATGCAGAGGCAACGTGGTCCTTGAAGGGAAGTCAAAGTTCAGTTTTTGGAAGCCAGGGTGCGAGTTTGGGAGACGGAAAGTCCGATTTCTCAGCTAGCAGAGGATCCAGAGGAGAGGCAGCGTAAAGCCCAGGAGGGGTGACGCAGAAGCTGCCTAGGGTGATGCAATTTTGCGTAGAGGCCATGCAGAGCCTCTAGAGTAGCAGGATCAGTCACTGATTCTCTAGTGAAAGGTGAGATCATTTCACCAGTCTTTTGTTCAGTATTCTCTCTGTCAAATTGCTAGTTGAGCATCCTAGAATTGTACTCAGAATTTCTCCTGCATAATAATAAACCTTCAGAGTTGCTACGCCGGTTTTCCCGCATTGGGTTTTTCTGGGGACTATTTGTCCAAATATAACGGTGTCCTATGTGTTGTATTTTTCTTTCTTGCTTAGTATTTTGTTTCCACATATATGTAAGTTAAGTGAAGCCTGTAGATGTATTTGCTTCGATATTTACCGTAGAATACAGTAAATAATTTGCATGATTTAATCAAGTAGGAGAAGTAACATCAGTTTGTTGCCGTAGGGATTCTGGCTTAGGAATTTTCACATGGTATTGGAGCTTGTGTAGGTGAGACAAGAGGAGCATAACCAGAAACCCCAGCGTTGAGCAAAAGGGGAAATTGAAAAGCTACAGGAGGCAGCAAGTTGAAACCCCAGAGGGTTTGCGCAGTTCTAGACGGAGGGTTGAAAATTTGAGGTAGTCTCTCTCTGAGTGAGTTGACGGAGACAAGGAACATCCAGTTCAAATTTTGCCGTGGCAGAGGGAGCAACGTTGAGCCTCAATGTGAGGAGCAGTTGGTGGATGCAGATTTTTTAGTAGGCAACTTTGCTGGGTTGAAAAGACGTCAGAAGAAAGAAGTAATAGAGCATAGTGAGGGAATACTTCTTCAGTAATTTCTTGCCGAGGAAAACAACATTTCTCAATTACTGAGCAGTAGAGGAGCAACAACTTAGCAAGGAGTGCGTAATTCAGCCTAGGAGCTACGCAGTTGGGAGAAAAAGGGAGTTGTTTGACATTTTTCAGAGGAGGTGGCAACCAGTGGCCTGAGCGATCAGGACAGGTTGGACAAAGCTTCCAACTATGCCATGTGGAAGGCTAGGATGGCTTTAGCTGTCTTGGCGGATGCAGATCCGCTAAAGAAGTACAAGGCTAAGATGGCTAAGGCGAAGAGGATGATCCTGGATGGAGTCAAGGATCACGTGGTGTGCCACGTTGCAAGCAAAGGGACTACTACGGAGATGTGGGATGCCTTGGCCACATTGTATTAGGGATCTTCCGAGCAGCGGAAGATGTACTTAGAGCAGAAATTGAGATCTTCTCAAATGCAGAAGGGAGAACGTGTGGATCCATTGCTCACAAAACTGAAGGAGACCCATGATGAGATGTTAGCTGTAGGACATACACCTCAGGATTCAGATTTAGTGAGTCTGGCTCTAAATTTCGTCTGGAATGATTGGCAAATCTTTGTCCTAGTGTTGCAGGAAACATCCCCCCCCTGGATCTAACCCCGAAACACGATCCGTACAGATGTGTGGGGGAAGCGTCGTCTAAAACACGCTTTGGAAAAAGTGGAACACGTTTCAGACTGATAAACACGCTTCTTGGAAATTCCAGAAGCGTGTGTTTGAAGTGTGTTTCGGTTTTTTTGAAGCCCGTTTCGTACACTGCTTTGGCTGTACGAAGCGCCGCACTTCGGAGGGCGAATCGTACGATTCCGTATGCGCTTCCTCTTTTTCTACTACACGGCCAAAAAATCATTGTTTTTAATTTTTTTTTAATTTTTGTGTGAGTTGGCTTGTTCGGGGTAGGTCCACCTTGGGTTAGGGTGAGGAATGAAGGGATTTAAACTCCCATTCATCCCTCATTTACTCACTTTGAGTTTATGAGAGTTGGAGAAGAGAGGGGAGCTTGGAGGAGTGAAGGAGGAGGAGCTGGGAGAAGGGGAGGAGCTTGGAGGACTTCATCTACAAGAGCTAAAGAGGTAAGTGCAAACCCCAAACCCCTTATTTTTTTGACCCTTTTTTTTTTTTTTTTATTGTTTCTGTATTTTTCTTCTCTCTCTCCTATTCTTTCCCATTGTTTCTACTTGCTCATTTACTTGCAGGTTGTGCACCACCTATATCCATATTCCAAGATGGTGTTTTTTTGGCTTCTATGTATCATTCCACTTTTGGTTTTAATGATGGCAAGGGGGAGTAGGAATAGAAGGGAAGAAGCACAAGAGGACAGTGGTCCCAATATGAGTGACCCAATGTATGATGAGGAGGAAGGGTTTGAAGAGGAAGGGGATGAAGTTGAACCTAAAGGGAAAATTGAAACACTAGCAGGGAAAGCTGCATTAACACACTTGTGGAACTATGTGACCAAACTTGAAGGGGGAAAGGGTGGTGGAAGCTACAAGTTTTTGTGCCCTCATGGTTTTCATGGAGGAAAACCATTTAGTGGTTCATATACCCGTGTGAGGAGGCATCTTTGTGGGGTGATGGACAGTGATGATAAAAAGGGTGTTGTGGGGATACAAATTTGCCCAAACATTTCATCTGAACAAAAAAGAAAATACATCCAAATAGAGGAGGCTGCACAACAAAAAAACAAGAAACAAAAAACTCATTCTGACTCAAGTGCAACCTCTAGATTTGGTAGCTCATCTCCTCATGGTACTTCTAAAGCTCTGGAGGTAAAAGAACAATAGGGGATTTCCTTAATGTTGCTGGGAGGGATGATGTGGATGGAAAGTTAGTCCGATTTCTTTGTGCTTGCGATGTACCATTCAATGTGCTTTGCTCTCCCTATTGGCATGAAATGGTAAAGGCCATCAATGAAGCCCCACAAGGATACAAGTCCCCCAACTATGAGAAAGCTAGAACAGTGTTATTAGAAAGAGAAAAAGCAAAGGTTCTAAGAGCTTTGACACGTTTTACAAATGAGTGGGTAGATTGTGGGGTATCCATTGTATCAGATGGGTAGACAAATATTAGAAACCAACATTTGATAAATGTTCTTGGTGTTTCTGCTAGTGGTGCAATATTTATTACATGTCATGACTCCTCTTCCATCAGTGCATATTCACAAAACATTGCGGATCTCCTATTGCAATCAATCAAAGATGTTGGTCCGAATAATGTGGTTCAAGTGATCACAGATAATGCAGCAAATTGTAAGGCAGCAGGATAAATTATTGAGCGTACTCATCCACACATCTTTTGGTTTGGGTGCTTGGTTCACACATTGAACCTTTTTATGCCTAATATTGTGAAGCATAAAGAATGTGGGTGGATTAATGAGCTTTACAGGAGAGGGAAGAAACTCATTAAATTCATCACAGGGCATACAAGGGTAAACTACTTCTATGGCACTTACTCCAAGTTGCAGATGCTTAAACTTGCAAAGACAAGATTTGCTAGTTATTACCTCACCTTTAGGCAGCTAGTGAAGGTGAGACAAGCTTTAATTAATATGGTGTGTGCTGAAATATGGGATGAAATTAACACTGATAGAGATGGTGCTAATGCAGTGAAGGACACTATTCTTGACATGTACTTTTGGTCATCGGTTAAATATGTTTTGCAATTCACCAAACCAATTTATTACATGATCAAGTTTGGAGATGCAGGTCGACCAATAATTGGAGAAGTGTATGAGCAAATGGATAGTAGGTTGGGGCAAACTAAAGACATTGTTGAGCCTAGACATATCACTTTGTACAATTATATTCATGCAGAGGTGGAAAACCGATGGGAAATGCTAAATGTTCCATTGCATGCATTAGCATATGTTTTGACACCTAAATACTATCATCCATCATGGCTTTCAACACCAACACCTGGGGGGGGGAAGCAGGAGAAAACCACACCAAGATCAAGAGGTTCACAAAAAATATATGATTGTATTGAGTAAATTAATCCCTGATGAGGAGGAGGCTGCCATGGTACGGGGACAGTTGAGCAACTATACCCTTAACACTGGTCCATTTGGGAGCATGCATGCAATTAGAGATCAAGAGACTTTTTCTTCTCTTGAGTGGTGGAACATGCATGGAGGGGCTACTCCACTTCTACAGACTGTCATTGCGGGTGCTATCACAGGTGGTAAACACTTCTTCTGCAGAGAGGTGTTGGAGCTCTTATTCTTTCATCCATAGTGTTAAAAGGAACAGGTTGAGTTTACACCGAGCAAAGAGCTTGGTTTATGTTCATTACAACTTGTGTTTTTTGTCTCATTACTATGATGATGTAAAGACTAATAAAGACCTTAAGATTTAGGACAAGAATCCAGAGGAGCCCAATTTGGAGGATGGAGTCTTGCGATTAGAGCAATTAGAGGATGCTCTTATCCAGGTATGTCCATTGTGGTATGGATTTTCTTTATAAAACATTTCTCTAATTCATGTTTTTAATTTTTTTTGTTAACTAGTTTTTTTTTTGTATGAATTTTTCGAGCGATTCCAGGATGATGATGATGATCGTGTTGAGATGCCACCCCCATCTGGTCCCTTGGTTCCTAGGTTCCATGGTTCAACACCAAAAGCAGGGGGTTCATCTTTATCAGTTTCAGTGCCACTGCCACAACTTCCACAGGCACCATCTTCTTCATTGCCACCACGTGGAGGCTCGCCGCCACGTTCTCTTCGTGGTGGATGGAGGAGAGATTAGTAGATATATTCACAATTTACTAATTTTGTCATAGATTATTTATTAGACTTGTAGGGTTGTGAATTTGAAGTTTTTTGTCTTGGCGGTAACCAAGTGACATATTTTGTAACATTATTATTTGAATTTTGGACATGACAAATGTTGACAGTTGCTCGCTTGCTAGATAAGTCATAATATGCTCTATGCTTTATGTTTTATAATATGCTTAAATGTTTAATGTTTTATAATATGCTTAAAAATTTGATGTATGTTTGTAATTGCTAGAATATAGATGGTTGATGTATATACGAGTAACTACAATGGAATCATGGATGCCATATTTATCTTGATTTATGCAAAAATATGCATGTTTTCATGTCTTCTACAACTAATTTGGTATTTGGGATGTTTGTTTTGAGTATAAATGCAAATATATATATATATATAATATATATATATATATATATATATATATATATAGAGCGAACGCTTCGCTTCCTAGATTTTTGGAAAATGACGCTTTCGCATCCCCGCTTCCAAAAAACGTCCCTGTTTTGTCCCCGCTTCGTGCAACATTGCTTTGTCCAGAGTAAATTGGGCATGGCAACGTTGCCAAATTGGGACGAGATGTGGGGAGCTCTGAAACAAGAAGAGTTGAGGAGAGACCTACTCAAGCTTAACGGGAGTGTTGACCTCTACCGGTCAACTACCCATGCAGTACACCCCCTTTTTTCTTCGCAAAAAGGGGCAGCACCTGATCAGCGTATCCCTGCCATCCTGCAGTCATCAGCAGCTTGATCAATCTGATCGTAAACCCAGTCTGCATGTATTAATTGTAGATAATCCTAGCAGATGTGAGTCGTGTTGTAAATTGCCTAGGTGGACCTAACTTTCCTATGATAATCTATGTCCCGGAAGGTTTTTCGTCTCACCGATTCTCGGATCGGCAGAGTTTTCCTTCAAACCTGACCCCAAAGCCGGGATAGATTTTGTCAGTGGAATTTTAGAGAATCCTAGTGTGTTAGCCTGCTAGATTATAGTCGTGTCGCAGACATGGGTGTCTTGTGAGGGTCTATGTTAAAGGGTTTTTCTCCCTTGAGATGTAAATTGTTAAAATCATGATGTAATGTGTCTTGAGGGTTGAAAAATGTTTAAATCCCCTCATCAGTCCTAAGTCCTAGGTCCTAGGTGATGTTTCCAAAGGCTTAGTTCGTTGATCCATAATAAATAATAAAAAATAACAAAAAATAATAAAAAAAAAATAATGAAAGTTTAAAAAATAATTTTAAAAAAATAATAAAATAATAATATTTTAATTTGACGGATGAGATTAAGAGCTGTCTTGATCCTCATCGACGGTCGAGATCATTCCAGCATGGATCACTCGAACTAGCCGTTGGGATCATTTCCTTTATATAGGGTTTTAGGAGGTCATTTCAGATCATCTGATCTGTGAGTCAAAAACTGAAGAAGCTCTCTTGTAAATCTGTTCCTGGTTAATAAAGAAGACTTTGGGGTCCATATTTTGCTGGTGTTACTCTCTTGAATGCTGTGAGATTGTTTAATTTTCTGCATATGTTATTTTCAGCTGTTAATAATAGCTTTTTTGTAGAGTATTGTGAGCACAGGTATCTTGCTCACTTGCTAGGGTTTGGGTGCTGTTAGGGTTTCTGAAGTAATGGCAGGTATCTCCATTACTTCCTGAGATCTAGGAGCATTTTTGCCCTCTTTACTGATGGTTGTTTTGCGCTGTGCAGAAAACATTTTCTGGAGGAAATTTTGTGGGCGTTCGGGGAAGTTCTTGGCTGAACCAGCCAACTCCCACAAGCATTTTTGCTGAGCCCAGTTGGATTTGATCCTGGGTCTATCATTTAGTTTATTTTATTTTGCATGAGGGATTTTCTGAAGTTCTTCACAGTGAAGATCTGAAAATCAATATTTTCTTTGAATACTTCTCTGAGCTTATTGTTAAAGCTGGCTATTCAGGGGCCACAATCTGTAAATTATCTAACTGTTCTAGGGTTTTAAAATTTTTTCTGACTTATGGTTTCGTTTTTTTGTTGGGACTTTCATCACAGTTTACAGGTTTCTGTTCTGTTATCGAAGGGCTCAGACATTGGGTTTCCTGCCAAGTTGCGTATGGTGCTGGTGGTTGGCATCTGCACGTGAAAGCGATTTGCCTGCGTTTGTGGAGAAGCGTAACGAGTTAGATCAGATGGGCATTGGAGCAGATGATGCATCTTCAGATTGTAAAAAAGAGGAATTGGGATACAAAAAAGCTTTGAAACATTAACAATGATCAAAATTCCCATTGCTATTGTTAGGAAAATCATGTCATGCGTATGGCGGAGAACCTTGTCCTCTATTCTTCCACGATTTTCTTGAAATTCTTCATCTGTAGTGTTTGCAGCGGCAGATTTCATAGATTACAAATCCAGATCAAGGGTTTCAGACACCCACGGTAAACACAGCATTTTCACTAAATCGATTCAGCCGATTCGGGCGTTGGAAAGTCGAAAATTATCAAAGTCAGATCCGAAAACCGTTCAGAAGGTCCCAGCCCAGCGTTTTTTTTTTTTTTTTTTAGGTTTGCAATCAGCTTGCAGGTTTCATGTCCGGCATGGTCAAAAAACAGAAATCGAATTCCAGAACTGGGCATCATGTGATGTAGTTGAAGGACCTGCGCCACAAAAAATAAAGAGGGCTGGAAACCATGCGATCCATCCTCCGAAACTGCCACCGCCATTTCAATCCTTGACATCGACCTGCAGAAAGAAGAGCAAGAACGAAGTCAGCGCAGTCTTTTTTTTGAGCCCGAGTCCAAGATCGACCATCGTTTCATCGATTCTCGCAGACATGGTATGCGATGTGCGTCCACCCAGGTTGAGTCGGCAGTGGTCGAGAGGTACGTCCGTCCAGGTTGAGTCGGCAGTGGTCGAGAGCCCATTTCCTTTCGAACGCAGGTAAGGCAAAGGTAAGCGGACTTATATTTTTTAATAGGCGGGCTTTTCAGTTAGGTTTAGTTCATGTAAATCGGTTTCATTTTTAGAGTTAAGTTATAGTTTTCGATTTAGTTTTATTTTGTTAGTTTATGTATATGCATAGGCATTAGTTTAGGTTAGGATTTAGAATTTAAATTTTTAAATTTTAATTTTTATATGTATGCTTTTAGTTTTAGGTTTAGTTTAGTTTTATGTTTTGAAAAATAAAAATGATAAAAAATAATAAAAAAAATATATATATAATACTAAGATAAAAAATTTAATAAAATCAATAAAACATTACAAAAAAATCATTAGGGTTTAAGATTAGATATAATTTTCTTATTAGCTTTTGTTATACAAAAAATAAAAATAATAAAAAAATGTAAATGATAATATAAAAAAAAAGGGTTTTATTTTAGGTTAGTTTAAATTTTTTATTTAAGGTTTTCTTTATTTTTTGTTTTTAATTTATTATTTAGTTTTTAATAATTAAAAAACTCATAAAAAAAATAAAAAATCAAATAAAAAATCTTTTTAGGACTTAGGATTAATTTTTGTTTTAAGAAAACCTATAAAAGAATTTCTTGGAAAATTAATTTTTGGATTCAGTTGTTTCTCAGTCGTTATCTTTCATGATGAAATCTAAAATTTTCAAGTCGAGACACCGAATATTGATATCTGGTTAATTTACGATTCTCGTGGTGGTTTCAAGCATTTATCTTGTCGAAGTTTTCAGTTGCTGAATGTCGTCCTAGCTGATGACAAATGATTCTGTTCACGTTTCATGTTTTCTACATCATTTAACAAGTAATCATTTTAGGCACTGGTCTGCTGAAATCGAATTTATCTAGTGTTTGTCTTATCGTGTCTCGTGTCTCCCAACCAACTGGTCGACAGTTGGTCTTCATTATCTCACAGGGTCTACCCCCCTTAGCCGCGGGAGACAGGCTTAAACGGAGGGATCGGGGATCGGAGTGACAGCCCCCGGTCTGAGCGTTGTCGTGTCAATCTGCACGACAACAATTTTTGGCGCCGTTGCCGGGGAATTGTTTTCTCGGCGTTTCAACGACAATCATCCTTCTCATTTTATCTTTTCATCTGGCCCGGCAGCGCCAACATTTTTGGCGCCATTGCCGGGGACAGAGTTTTTCTGTCCTTGGGGTTTCATCGACATTCATCTTCTCATCTTTTCATCTCTCATTTGAGCTGGCAGTTTCAAAAAATTTGGCATCTCTTGATCTTTTCATCGTCTTACCAGCAGCATCTCTTCGGTTTTGTTTCTTGTTTGGGTGGCGACTCCATTTTTTCATTTTTTCCCAGACAAGAAGCCTCTCTCATATCTGCCTGTTGGTTGCTTTTTTGGATCCTAGAATCAGATTCATTGTTCAAGTGGCGACTCCACCTCTTTCATTTTTTATTTTCTTGAGCAGAGATCTCGTTCTATCATCCACTTGGTCCCTTATTATTCATCATGGATTATTCGTTTAAACCATGTCATTTTGATGACCTCCATGACATTCCGGAAGTGGCCATCTCTAAATTACCTTTGTTCTCAAGTGGTGATTCAGTCGCTGTAAAAAGGCATCTAGGCTTGTTCACTCGCATAATGATCATATATTGTAGACCCTCTCAGTACGATTACGAAGATGTCAAAATGCGTCTTTTTGTCTTTTCTTTAGAGGGTGATGCTTTAAATTGGTTTAATAATTGTCCTAAAGGTTCCTTCGCTTCTTTACAAGATATTGTCAATGCTTTTAAAGACAGATATGGTTATCCAGATAGTCCGCCTTGTGCCCCTAAAACTGTGCAACAGAATGAAAAAGGTCCAGCTGTCGGGGAAAGATTCCAGGACAATTCTTCATATCAAAATGTGTCGTCCACTTGTGCCATTACAGATCAGACGAATGACAATGAAAAAGAAGAGCAAAAGCAAATTATACAGGAACTAATGTTACTGGTGAAAAATATGGAAATCAATCAAACTGATTACGCGAATGATGTCAGAACTTTATGTGCTCACCTCGAAAAACGTAATAGGGAAATGGAAATCATGCAAAATCAACATGCTAAGGAAATTGAAGCCATGAAGATTAATCATGACACAGAAATTAGTTTTATCAGAAGCAAGCTGTCAGGGTTAGAGGAAAATGTGATGACCTTGAGAGCTGATCATGATAGGGAAATTAATTCTATGCAAAACAAGTTATTAACTATGGATGAAGAAATGACTATCATGACATTTGATCATAATAATCAGTTGGCTACCATGCAAGCAAATCATGAAGAAGAGATAAACTCTATGCAGCATTGCTTGATGATCATAAAGGAAAAAGACGATAAAGTAATAAAAGATATGGAAGCCAATCAGATATATCTTCAGAAAAAGCTATTGACCATGGAAGAAGATCATACCAGGGAAATCAGTGCTATAAAGGTTGAACGCTCTAGCCATATAAATCTGGAGCCTTCTCATTTGTCGCAACAGGCTTCATCTTACTATGAGGAGGTCATTGGTTCGATTGAAAGGTGGTTAATTGATGGTGATCCAGATAGACTTAAGAACGATAAAGATCAGATGCGAGATGAAGAAAAACATGTCATGCATATTTTACATCCTTCATCTGAGAGCTTTGAAACAGAAAGTTCCAAGTCATCAGTAATCCAGCCTGCCAGAAAGAAAAAGCGCAAGAAAAAGAAAATAAGAAGAAGATTTGACGCATCAG
>APFE031133812.1:194594-243486 GCA_000404065.3 Pinus taeda
TATGGATGAAGAAATGACTATCATGACATTTGATCATAATAATCAGTTGGCTACCATGCAAGCAAATCATGACGAAGAGATAGACTCTATGCAGCATGACTTGATGATCATAAAGGAAAAAGACGATAAAGTAATAAAAGATATGGAAGCTAATTAGATATGTATTCAGAAAAAGTTATTTACCATGGAAGAAGATCATATCAGGGAAATCAGTGCTATTAAAGTTGAATACTCTAGCCATATAAATCAGGAGCCTTCTCATTTGTCGCAACAAGCTCCATCTTACTATGAGGAGGTCATTGATTCGATTGAAAGGTGGTTAATTCAAGGTGATCCAGATAAACTTAAAAACGATAATGATCAGATGCAAGATGAAGAAAAACATGTCACGCATATTTTACATCCTTCATCTGAGAGCTTTGAAACAGAAAGTTCCAAGTCATCAGTAATCCAGCCTGCCAGAAAGAAAAAACGCAAGAGAAAGAAAATAAGAAGAAGATTTGACGCATCAGACGGCCGCGAGCAGCTTGATTTTCGGATAAGAAGGAGTCCTACCATATGCAAAATTGGACATGGTACATCCGACAAGCAGCCGACAGATTTGCCTGAAAGCAGGCAAATGCTCAGTATGCACTATATTGAACACATCTGATGCCGTAGGGCATCCTTTGTATCGTATTTCTATCCTTGATCCTTGTCTTTTCAGCATTTCATTTTTGTCTGTAGGATTAGATTTGCTTTCATGTTATTAGTTAGTCAATAAATGACGAGCTTTTTATCTTTCCTGTGCTTAATGTATATGATGATTTTAGAATGGACGCTACTTATTCTTATCTGTGTGTTGTATGGTTGCAGATTCTGGATTCTCACATTCCTGCAAGTAGCAACGTGTCCCCAAGTAGAGCCAGATGTTGACCTCTACCGGTCAACTACCCATGCAGTACCCCCCCTTTTTTTTTGCAAAAAGGGGCAGCACCTGATCAGCGTGTCTCTGCCATCCTGCAGTCATCAGCAGCTTGATCGATCTGATTGTAAACCCAGTCTGCATGTATTAATTGTAGATAATCCTAGCAGATGTGAGTCGTGTTGTAAATTGCCTAGGTGGACCTAACTTTCCTATGATAATCTATGTCCCGGAAGGTTTTTCGTCTCACCGATTCTCGGATCGGCAGAGTTTTCCTTCAAACCTGACCCCAAAGCCGGGATAGATTTTGTCAGTGGAATTTTAGAGAATCCTAGTGTGTTAGCCTGCTAGATTATAGTCGTGTCGCAGACCTGGGTGTTTTGTGAGGGTCTATGTTAAAGGGTTTTTCCCCTTGAGATGTAAATTGTTAAAGTCATGATGTAATGTGTCTTGAGGGTTGAAAAATGTTTAAATGCCCTCATGAGTCCTAAGTCCTAGGTCCTAGGTGATGTTTCCAAGGTCTTAGTTCGATGATCCATTTTAAAATGAATTAAGAAATTAAAAAATGAATAAAAATAATAATAAAATCATAAATAAAAAAAATCAAATAAAATTTTTCTTTTTTTGGGCTTAGGATTGAGTCTTTAATTTTGTTAAAATTTTGTCAGAAAATATGAAAGTTCATCGTGGAAAAATATCTTTTGCCGGATTCAGTGATCTTCATGCTTTATCTTTCATGCTGAGTTTTTTGATTTTTTCAAGTCGAGATACGAAATCGATATCTAGTTAATGGTTTATGATTCGTGGTGATTCGAAGTATTCATCTTTGTTGGATATCATTTTGATCATTTTGAGAGCACTGTTCACGTTTAATGACAATCTCTTAAGGCACTGGTCTGCTAATCAAATCATTTTTGTGCTTTTATTAAATCGTGTCTCGTGTCTCCCAACCAACTGGTCGACAGTTGGCCTTCATCATCTCGCAGGGTCTACCCCCCTTAGCCGCGGGAGACAGGCTTAAACGGAGGGATCGGGGATCAAAGTGACAACCCCCGGTCTGAGCGTTGTCGTGTCAATCTGCGCGACAACAGGGAGCAACAACAACAGTGAGTCGAAGCCCAAAGTGGAGGAAGAGGATACCACAACCGTTGAATCGAAGGGACAACAGGGGCAGTAGAGACGAAAGAAGGACGTCTCCAAGGTGAAGTTCTTCAGATGTGGCAAGATGGGCCACTATGCATCCTGTTGTCGCACAGATTGCTTGGGCAGCGCGACAACGCTCAGACCGGGGGTTATCACCCTGATCCCCGATCTCTCCTTTTAAGCCGTCTCCCAAGGCTAAGGGGGGTAGACCCTATGGGATAAAAGAAGATCAACTGTGGACCAGTCGGGTTGGGAGACACAAGAAGGCAATTTAGCACCTGATTGATTTTAGAAATTAATGTACCAGTGCCTTATGGAGTTAATGATTAAATGATTATTTATCAAATGTTGCAGAAATATGAACCTTGTAAAACAATCATTTATCATCAAAATAACCCAAGCAAAGATTAATTTTGCCAAATGCGAGATAATCAATAAATGCACAAAGCCTTAACAATGATCCAACGATTAAATCTCTAAAGATTAAATGCTTTAAACAACCATAAAATTTAAATGCTAACCAGATTCAAATAGTTAATCTCCAGATATAAACATTTAAGCACATTTAACTATACCACAACAGAAAAAAGACTTTAAAAGGAATTTCCAATTTTTAATTAGTCTTTTTTCAGAATTTTTTTTTTTTTTTTTATTTATTTTTAAATAAAACAAAACTAAACAAAACTAAGCAAAAACTAAAGTCTAAATAAATAAAACTTAAATCTAAATAAAATCTAAAAAAATAAAAAAATAAAAAGCCTAAGGATTACTTTTTTATGTTTTGCGAATTTTTTATTTTTTATATTTTTTTTATCAAACTTAAACTTAAATAAGTCTAAAAGGAAACTAAAACCTTTTATGATTTTTTGTTTTTATTATTTTTTATGGTTTTAAATTTAAAATTTAAATAAAACAAAACTGAAAAGAAATAAAAGTAAAACTTAAGCAAAAGTAAATAAAAAAAAGCCTAACTCTGAAAATCGAATTTTGTATTTATTTTTATATATTTACATACTTCATAAAAAAAAAGGAAAACATACGTTAACTAAAATACTCTATTCTAAACTTAAAATCAAAGTCCAAAAGAAAACTAATACCTAATCTTAAAAAAATGAAAATCGATTTTTTTTTGTTTTCAAACTTTTTATATATTCACACATAAAAGTAATACGCTAACTTGAACTCATACGACTTACCCAAAATCAATTTTTTTGTTTTGTTTTTCGCTGTTGTAGATGTGCAGGTTTGCGTGAGAGTTGGATGGTGGGCAAGGGAAACGACTGCCAAGAAATGGATTTGCAAGTCGATGTAAGGCCTTTGATGGATGGAGGAGCTGCGGTGAAGGAGTTCGAGTGGATTTGAGGGGCTGCGTGGTGGAATAAGGCTGATAATGGGCAGCGTTAAGAGGCAACAGAAATGAAGCTGCGTGAGGAGCCAGCACGCATATGCGTTGAGAGCTGAGGTGATGGCAGCGTGAAGGGTGAAGGGAAATCGCTGAAGGAAAACGCATAGGGACGGATTTGCAATGGATGGGCAACAACGACAAGTTTGCAGGTTAGCGATGATGGAGGCAGCATACAAGTGAGACGGATGAGCTGATGAACGTAGTGGATGTAGAGAAAAATGCGTGGAACAACAAAGAAGAATGGGATAGCAGAGGCTGCGGATCGATGGAAAATCGAGTGTAGGAATAGCTGCGTGAGGAGGGAGATGCTTCAACTGCGTGAAGGGGTCTTCTGGTAGAGCAATGATGTGAGGATGCAGAAACGTTTCCAGATTTTGGATGAGCGTAGAAGCTTGCGCGCAGAGGAAGGGAGCTTGCAGGTGGAGTGTGGAATGAAGCAACTTGATGGAAAAGGAAACGTTTGTGCAGTTTGGAGCACACAGAAAACAGAGGTTTGAAACCGAATGGAGCAGCTGAAAGTGAATATGACTGCGTGGAGTTGCCACATTGCTGAGAAGAGGGTTTGGCAACGATCTTTAAAAAAAATTCGAAAAATTTTCCTGAAAAAAATGAAACCCTAGGCAGCAGAACTATACACCTGTAAAAACTGAAATGGCTCTGAGGCCAGATCTTACCCTCTAGGGCCTAGATCCGGCTTCAAGATTGAAGCTCACCTTCAGATCTACAACCTGTAACCTGCAACTTGAAAACAATGAAAACAAACAGCGAGAACCTGAAACTGCAAAAAATAAATAAAACCCTAAAAACCATAAGAACCAGCTAAATAATTACAGTATTTACAAACTGAAGGTTCTAGATAGCCAGATTTATTGTTATGCCACAGAAATATATTCAGAATTTTAAACTTAATGTGAGGTGCTTCAGAAAACCCTTCATGCATCTGCAAAAAAAAAAATTAATGATAAGCCCGGGATCAAAAACTGGCTGGGCTCTTTTAGAAAACACAATCTGGGAGTTGGCTAGTTCAGCCGAGAACTTCCCCTAACGCCCAGTAAACTCAAAATTAAGGATATCCTTCACAGCTTAAATCAACCATTAACATAGAGGGAGAAAACAACAGTGAAATTCAGGTGAAATGGAGGTACCTGCCATTATATTTCAGAAATTAAACTATCATTCAAACCCCAGAGATCAGACAAGATACCTGTGCCTAAATCAATCTTCATCAAGCTATCATCAATGGCTGAAAATAAAATTATGCAGAAAAATAAAACTTCGTACAGCATTTCCAGAAGAGTAACACCAGCAAGATTTTCAACCCCAAATTCTTTCTTTATTGCACAAAAAATGACTACAAGAGAGCTTTCTTTAGCACACGACTCTCAGATCGAATGATCTCAAATGACCCTTGACACCTTATTTAAAGGAAAAAGTCCCAAAGGCTAGTTCGAGTGATCCATGTCAAAATGATCTCGACCTTCGATGAGGATCAAGACCTCTTTCAATCTCATCCATTGAAATTTTAAATGCATTTTAATATATTAAAAAATTAAAACTTTGCATTTATTTTCTCAAAACTTTGACTTATTATTATTTTATTCTTCAATTTTTTATTTATTTTATTTTTTATTTCTTTTAATTTAATTTAATTTTTTATTATTTTTTTAATTTAATTTTTTATTATCATTTATCCCTTTTTTATTAATTTTATTTTTTATTTTTGGATCCTCGAACTTAGCCTTTGGAAAAATCCCCTAGGACCTAGGACTTATTAGGGGATTAAAACATTTCCTAACCCTCAAGACACTTTACATCATGACTTTTACAACTTTACATCTCAAGGGGGAAAACCCATTTGACATGGACCCTCATAGACCACCCAATCTTGCGACACATATAATCTAGTAGATCAAGCAATTTGAAATAACCTAACCAAATAATTAGGATTATTTCCAAATTACTTTTACATAGACTCGAAGCACACTAGGATTCCCCTAAGATTCTGATGACAATTCATTCCAGCTTTGGGGTTAAGCTGAAGGAAAACCCTGCCGATCCTGGATCAGTGAGACAAAAAACCTTCCGGAACGTAGATTATCACTAGAAAATTAGGTTTGCCTAGGCAATTTACATACATGACTCAGATTTGCTAAGATTATTTACAATTTACACATGCAGACTGGATTTACAACATAACATGATCGGGCTGATGATGATAGTCAAATGGCACAGACACGTTGATCAAGCGCTATCCCTTTTGCAAAAAAGGGGGGGGGTACTGCTATGGGTAGTTGACACATAGTGGTCAACACATCCCAATGTCGTTTTAAGAAAAATGACAAGGATGAGAAGTGTGATCCTAAGGTTGCATCCGCAAAGATCGAATAGGAGGAGGAGTTCGCCATGATAGCCAAGATACCTCCAAGAGGGAGGTGGGTTGATATAGAACTCTAGTTCGATGGAGCTACAGATGGGCAAGATCCTTGAGGAGCCCACCTCTTGGATTGCCACCTTGCTACTGGAGCCCGCGATCAGGAGTAGCAGGATGGTGTAGTTTCAGTTGGTGCCATGGAGTGTTGATTCGACAGATGCAGTGGCTAGGAGAGCCAGAGATTGAGCAGCGCAGAGCAGTGAGGTAGCAGTGCAAGGAGGCACAGTGCAGAGCTTTTGCAGCTCCGTAGCTTCAAAGGCAGAATGGGACTAGCAACAACTAAGATATCAACACCGAGGAGTATCACTGCATACTTGTCTCGTTTTGGGTGTTTTCAGTGGCTTCTCTTGGCAATTGAGTTGCAGTACAGATGCAGTGTTAACAGTGGCAGTGCTAGTAGCATAACAGATGCAGCTTTTGAGAGGGAGATGTAGTACAAATGTAGCATTGGCAGTGGCAGTGTCAAAGGAAGCAGTATAGTGGCAACAACAACGCGGTGGTTGGTGGACAGTACGTTAGACATTAGCAGTGTAAAGATGATACTTCAGAGTTAGAGTGGTATGCAGAGAGGCAGTGTATTGCTAGAGCACATTCCTCGCTAAGAGGGAGTGTTGATTTGGGGTAGCATTAGATGTGCTCTAAGCCTCAAATTTTGCAGGAAAGCTTGGGCACAGGTATTCCAAAGAACCCAAAAAAACGTTTTGGGAAATTCCACCTAGAAGTGATTTTATTAAAATAACTAATAATTTTAATGGGGTTCCTAAGTCTAAACGTAGGAAAATTAAAACATTAATGGGTGTTAATCTAATTAGGGTTGAAACTTCTAGAAAAAACCATGGATCAAATCAAAACGATCTGAGCCTTTGATTATGGTTTACTCTAGGCCGTTGGTTGTCCAACAGGGAGATATAAGAAGCGGCTTGAGGGTCATTTGGAAAACACACAAAGAGATTGAGAAAATCGATTTTATGAAGTGAGAAGTTCTCAGGAGGAAAATCGATTGAGGAGATCTTGTAGCAGAGGGGCAGTGAGAATCCAAGAGAAGGAATTTCCGGAAGTACCAGGCAGAGAGAGAAAAGAAAGACATCCATAGGAAGGCTGACGTTGGCCTACACAGAGGCAACACAATCCTTGAGGGGAAGTCGAGTTGCTGCAGAGAGAAGTCGAATTTCAGTTGCCGGAAGCCAGGGTGTGAGGCTGGGAGGTAGAAAGTCGATTTTTCGGCCAGCAGAGGATCCAGAGGAGAGGCAGTGTAAAGCCTAGGAGGGGTGATGCAAGGGTGATGTAGTTCTGTGCAGAGGCCACACAGAGGGTGACGCAGAGCCTCCAGAGCAGCATGATCAGTCACTGATTCTCCAGTGAAAGTTGATATCATTTCACCAGTGTTTTGTTCATTATTCTCTCTATATCGAATTGCTAGTTGAGCATCCTAGAATTGTACTCAGAATTTCTCCCACATGATAATAACCCCTCAGAGCTGCTGCACTAGTTTTCCCGCATTGGTTTTTTTTGGGTACTATTTGTCCAAAAATAATTGTGTCCTAAGTGTTGAATTTTTCTTTCTTGCTCAATATTTTGTTTCTGCATATATGTAAATTAAGTGAATGCTGCAGATGTATTTGCTTCAATATTTACCGTAGAATACAATAAATAACTTGGATGATTTAATCAAGTAGGAGAAGTAACATCAGTTTGTTGCAGTAGGGATTCCAACTTAAGAATTTTCACACAAACTTTTGCGCTGAATGATGGCCCGAAATCCCTTGCGTAGGCCCTAGAGAGAAAAGTTCAGTCCTCCAAGCAGCGGTGTTCTCAGCCCAGAAAATCTCCAAGGAAAAACTCGTCCTCCACTAGGAAAAATTTCTGCAATTTCTCTAGCCTGGAATCCACCAATTACGTGCCCATCTAAGCTCCATGAATTTCTCTTCTGTGTCCTCTTGGAACTTGCACAAGTTGAAAAAATCCTGTGAATTGGCCTCTCAACTGCTAGGAAATCAGCTCACAAATTCTCCTCTAGGGTGACACTCAAAGTTCACCGAAGAGGAGATGGAATTCTCGCAAAAATGCCAATTCACTTGTTCTGAAATGAAAACTCAAGAAAACTCAAGAAAACTCTCTTGTTCTGAAATGAAATGCCAAAAGTTGCAAAAATGAGGCTCTTCTCTCCTTTTTATAATTGTTGCTCCCCTCTTCCTTGTGGGCTCCACTAATTCGACCCTCCTTCTCATCTCTTTCCTTGTGATTCGATTTTTCCTAAGGGGGTTCAATTTCCCCTTTTTGAATGGTGCCCACAACCGATTGCCACTTTAATTTATCTTTTCTCTTATGTTTAGCCTTCTTTTCTCTCCCAAAATTAAATTGTGCCTCCACAACCCACTTTTCCTGAGTTGATATGCCAAAATATTTATTAAATGCCAAAATTCCAAAAATGAGAATTCTCCTTAAGAAAATTATTTATTGGGGACAGGACAGTAAGACAATTGTCATATGGGTTATGATGGAGGCAATCTTTCAAATAAGATATTTCATGGGTTCATCTTATGCTTAGAGGATGCAACATTTTAAACGAGAAGGGGTTGTTGCGTAATGCGTTGCAAAATCCTAAATACCTACTACGTACCTTATAATATAATATGTGTTTAGTATGAGATGGCTATAATATAATATGTGTTTTGTATTAGATGACTGTCCTCAAACACTGCTGATCAGCTTATCCCTTCTAAGACTGACCTTTTCCTAATATGGCTGTAAACTGTGCAATGGAGCAGGAAATTTTTTCCCATTTTCACTTCTTCTGTTTGGCATACTTGGCAGTTCCTACAATTATGCTCTCCCTTCGTCTCCATCTACCTGCTTGTTCACACCTAAACCTGTGTGTGCTCATCAAAAGGAAAGCTGCTAGGGGTATTTCTCACTTAAGAAGGGAAACCTGCATGGTAAATTCTTTTGAAATGTGCGCTAATTTTGGCCATTTGAATAAATGATATTTTTTTTCAAAACTCAGCCTCCTTTTACCTCCTAATCCAAATTAGCTCATTATTCATATACATTGCATTGCCTTTTTCATTGCATGTCGGCTTACAGTAGTTTTTACTCCAGGTTGCATCTTGTTTAAGTCAGCTTGTTCTATTTCGAAATATTTGTCTTCTAAATATTTCTTCCTTTTGTGAGCGATATGTCCATAACATAAGCTATAGAAAAAAAGAGAAAGTTTGACATAATCTGATAAAGAAAATCACCAAGAGTAGGAAAAATTGTGGTTAAGGATTAATATGATCATTAAAACTTAGATAAATTTTATTAAAATTTTTAGATAATAAACATTAGCTTCCCTGTTTGTGATCAATGCTTTGGCTAAATGTATTAATGCTTTATTGATACTAATTGAACTGAAGTTGTATGTGCATGTCTTTAAATTATTCTGGGAGTGTTTTAGGACTGATTCTCATCATGAGGGAATTTTCATATTTCAAATGTGATATTGCTTTATTATGTGATTTCAGTGGTTGCCTTAACGCATAGCTTTTTGAATCTTCTTAAGTTGTTGAAGTCAATGTTGATCATGTCATTACACTTCATTAACTATGCATTTTGATTTTTCTTCATCCACTCTTAATCTCATTATCGCTATTATTTGACAGGATATACGCCTTCGAGAAGTAGGCAAAATAGAAAAACCCATGCCGTCACAAAAAGCATTGCTTCAATCCAGCATTTCATATCGCCTACGTTATTCATTACGTGTAAGTGTCTTAGAGCTCTATGAAAGTAACCTATCTTTAATGTTTCTGTTTTGGAATGAAGGAAACTTGCATGAATTTGGGAATGAACAAGGATCTAATGTGTGTTTTAATATTGCTTGGCAGGTCTATGCTTCTATTCTTTATCTAAAAAAACTACCAAATTTCAGTATTATTTTAAGGGGAAACCGTGTTGAGCATCACTACATTGCTGATGATCTGAAGTTTCCTAAAGTAGTAATCTACAAGCCACAACTTGGGATTGGTTCTAAGGAGGTAACTAATAAGGGAACTTGACTTCTCAAATACTTCAAAAATGAATTACAAACTGGATAGTAGATTTCTTGCTTTTACAATGATTATAAATCATTGGTTTGAGAAAGTCCAGGTTACACTTATTGGGAAGCTTTTCTCTAAATTGATTATAAACTATTAAGTAAGATGATAGGGATGTGTTGTTGAAAAATGTAACTAGGTTCAGTCTTCATAAAATGTATTTGTCAAAAGAATCTTTATTATTGTTACAATGACTTATTAAAGCATGGGTTTCATGCTTGGGCCATCATTTTATTAGTCAAAATCCCCATTGTGGATTCCTAGGATTAATAAAGAGTCATTAGAGTCATTGTATATTTTATGAGCCCCTTCTTGGGCTTTCGAACGATGTAAAAATAATTACTTTCGAGTCAAAGATGAATTATATAACCTCCACACCAAGTTGGCCTCAAGAAGATCAAGTCGGCCTCAAGGAAGGCAATTCGACCTCATTGGAAGGCTATATATACAAGGCAGTTTGAATTCATGTGGAGCAACTCACTCTCTCACACATAGTTCGATATTTGAAGCTGGAAGCTGGGAAAAGTGCAAAGGTGAAGAAGGAGGCTAAAACGAGTGCGAGTTTGGTCAAGAAGGAAGGGAAGGAAAAAATCGAAGTTTTGGGATCTCTCTCTCTCTCTCGTGTGGGCTAATATAGGAGATTGAAGTTTGCTTGTCAAAGTAGAAGCTGCTGCTACTGCCTGTTGATGCTGGAGGCTGCCAAGTCGAAGTTGCTGGAGTTGAGGTGTTGCTGCTGCTAGATCGAAGGTTGGATTGAAGAAGGAAAGGCTGGCTTGGTGTGGAGGAGCTCTGTGTCTGGGTTGAAGGGTCTCAAGGAAAACTATTGAAGGAAGAGATTTTGATTGGGCTTTCCCCTAGATATGGGTTTGGCCCTGGCAGAGTGCCTACATCTTGTGTCTTGTGTTTTTGTGATCTTCGTGCACACATAATTTGGTAATTGTTTGATGAAAGATAATATAACAATAAGGAAAAGAAGGCAACATAATTCACAAGTGATTATCAAGAAAGAGAAATCTAACCCTAATTCTACTAGCATTGATTTCTCAACATGTGTTAGAGCCCCTACAACACTTAGAAATGAAAATGTCTCTCTTTTTCAGGTAGAAGGGGGGCTGCGAGGGAAGCATGGTAGGAGGGGGATTTGGAGATTGTCTTGGGCTTGTAATGGTAATGAAACACCATCTCAGAGAGTGGCTAAGAAATGACCTTAAATATTTTTTCTGACACTTCCATATCTTAGACGGGAAACTAATTCTTCCTTATTGGTATAGTATTGGTACTCTTCCCTTTCTTCACTCTAGGGCATGCCATCCTATTTCTCAACTTCTGTAATCACGCTGTTCTCATGTAAAAATAATTCACAGTCCTTATAAGAGGGTTTGTTATATTTATAATTGTCTTTTCGATAAGAATTATTTTTTGTCACAACTAGCTATTATTCTTATAACCTCTTTTCCTGTTTTCTTAGTATTTTTTCTTAATGCGGTTAGGAAAATATAGGTTACCAGATCTTCTTGGGTCAAATCCAGGATCTGCATTTCTGTGGATCAGATCCAGATTTGGGTCTGACAAGGATCTGTTTCTGGATTGGAAACATTGAAGGATGTATCAAAAATGGACTTCTGGAAGATCCTCCAAAAAAACTTATTTTGTTTCATAAAAAACACAAAAAAGCAAACATAAAATAAATTTTAAAAACTGAGAACAGAATCTGGAATGCATAGAATCATCCATATGGTTCTTCCATCAAATCTGAAATACTTAAATCAGCACACACTTGTTCGTTGGCAAGCAGGGGATCCGTTGTGGAGTTGGCAATGTTCAAGGCCAGTTTACATGCTGCCTCATTTGTATCACAATCCAAATTTGAACCCAAATTCTCATCCAAGTTTGAATCTAGGCTGTCCTCTTCCAGATTTCCTCTGCTATGTCAAGTTCCAGCAGATCCTTGGAAAAAATAATGGTCTGATCCCTGCTCAAGGGGTCTTGATGGGGGTTCATCTGTGCATTCTTATTGCAATACCTCCTCTACAGCAGCACACAGTGAATTTACCACCTCATACCTTTCAGTGAGTTTGTTGACACGCGTATCCATGGGCTTGCTTTGATACGCTTGCAAAGCATCATCAAATATTTTTCTTCTTTCCATGAAAAGGTCGAATGAAAAGTCCCTATTATAGAACTCTTCAAGCATTTGCTTGCAACCCAGTGTTATCAGAACCAGCCAGTCCAGCTGTTTTTGGCCCAAAACCAGTCCGAACGGGTCATCCGAAGCGGAAAAGGCCAGTACAGTACCGAACCAACCAGTTCTGTAATAGAACCGGTTTGGTACCGAACTGGCCGGTTCAAGACTGGTTTTGTGCAGTTTGTACCTATGCAGGCCAACGTAAAAAAAATTGCCTTGGTTTTATATTTTGATTTTTTCAGTTGGTTGGCCTATTATCACTCAAACTAATAGGGGACCTAAGGAGGATCCCTAAAGGGCAATTGCTAGGCCAAAGGCAACAAATGGAGACTTAGCCCACTGTCACCTCAGCTAAGGCTCCCTTCTATTTACGGACTTTCACCAATGGGAGGAGACCCGATATGTATGGAGTCACCAACAAATGATAGGTTAAAACTTAATGGATGAGTGACCCAAACAAACCCTTTCCCATAAAATTTTGAATTATGGAGCTTGCTTGCTTTCTAAACAAGGTGCTATGTATTCTAGGGAAAGGAAGAGAGGATTTTGAGGGTTAGGTTTATGGGTAAGACTTGTGAAGGAGTTCCTTAATCCATAAAATCCTTGTTAGAATTGGTATCCTGGATGTTTCTTGAAGAATGATCTTTTAAAGGAGTGGGACCACATGAGGCCAAGTGGACCCAGTCTAGGGTTTCAAGAAACTATGTAGCAACCAATGATATTCTTACCCTAGACAAGGTGGGGAAAGGATCAAAGAAAGTATTTTCACTCAAAGATGTTGTTTTCACCCTATGAGGTACTAGCCTTGGGGATGGCAGGGCAAGTTTTGATCTCGGAGCTAGGGCTTAGCTTTTCTCCCAACTTCACTGTCGGAATCTCTTCAAAATTGGAGGAGAGCTAGAGGAAAGGCCAATGTAGGAGACCCTAGGTGATCAAATTCTTTTGATAGCTAGCTTGTCAGGAAATTGATGCCCTAGGTACCCCAATGTGGCTAGTCTTGAAAGGATGTGAGAGAATATGAGTTTTAGTGACCACCCTTGGTAGATAAGTGCCTTAATCTCTAGGAGAATGGAGTCTATGTTGAGGATGAGCAGAATTTCTTGGTTCCCAGTCAAGGAGGCCTCAAGATCACTTCATTTTCTTTCTAGTTCAAGAAGAAGCAACCTTGCAACTTTTATACGTCGTTGTGCAAGAAGAATGGCTTGTCAAGGTCGAATTCGTTGATAGAATTACCCCTAGGAGATTTTGCTCCTATTACATGGCCCATACATTGAGAGATGCTATAATATAGACAAATTCCACAATTTTAAGCAATAAATGCATGCAACAATTAGCCCTAGAACAATGAAAATACTAGTCCAATATATATGACAAAAGTAAACAAGAATAACGTCAAGATCACGTACTTACATGTAATAGAGTATATCCAACCATTCACAATTGACAATAAAGAAGCTCCAAGAGAAGATAGACCAATATCCACACATCAAAACTCATCCATAAAGCTGCAATTCATCCTTTAGAAAAAGTGCAATTTCAAGAGTGGTAAGAGATCCAAGACCAAAATTATGATGAGAAATGAACTCATCCCACTTGTATTTATACACAACTTAGGAGTTCAAATTAGCCTCCTTGGCCTACATAAGCCCCAAAAATAAAATAATATTCTAATAATACAACTTTTGGTGACAAGCCCAGCAAACTAACTCATAAATGAAAAATAAAGCCTCTCAAGAGGTCAAATAATAATCAATGCATGTCGTAGGGCCCTCTAAGAGGCTTAATGAAGTCCATGGGTGCCACAATGAAGAATTGGACCCTCAAAACCGGTGGACAAGGGGTTGGCCCCTTGTAATAATATTTGGTGCTCCAAATGACATGTGGGGGCACGCAAGTATCCTCATGAGTCTCCAAACAGATCAAAGACGCCTGTAGATCACCTGCAAGGGCTAGGATGATGGTGTAGGTGCTGCGACATGTTGATTTGGGGTAGCTTCGGATGTGCTCTGGCCACGCAATTTGGTGGAGAGGTTGGAGCACCTGAGATCTCCAATACCCAGAAAGAGTTTGGGCAGATTCTAAACAGTTCAAGAGATATTAGAATAATTAATATTTTTAATGGAGTCCCTAAGTCTAAACTTAGGGAAAATAAAATATTAATGTGGATTAATATGAAACTGTGTTAGAATGGTCCAAAAAACATGGATCAAGCCAGATCTAATCTTAGTCATTGATTAGGGATTTAATTTCGACCGTTGATATGTCAATGAGAAAAGCATAAAAGGGGGCTTGAGGGTCACTTGGAGAGCACACCAAATGATCAGTCATTCTATTCTCTAGAGCAAGGTTTGCTATGAGAGATAGAATCAATAATCGGAGTTGTAGCAGAGGGTCATTGAGTATAGAGAGACATAGAGGCAAAGATAGTGCCGGGAGAGTAGCGTGTTGATTTGGGGTAGCATCGGATGTTCTCTAGCGACGAAATTTGGTGGAGAGGTTGGGGCACATGAGATCTCCAATACCTAGAAAGGGTTTGGGCAGATTCTAAACAGTTTAGGAGATATTAAAATAATTAATATTTTTAATGGAGTCCCTAAGTCTAAACTTAGGTAAAATAAAATATTAATGTGGATTAGTATGAAACTATGTTAGAATGGTCCAAAAGACATGGATCATGACAGGTCTAATCTTAGCCATTGATTAAGGACTTAATCTCGGCGATTGATATGCCAACGAGAAAAGTATAAGAAGAGGCTTGAGGGTCACTTGGAAAGTACACCAGAGTGATCAGTCATTCTATTCTCTAAAGCGGGGTTTGCTAAGAGAGATAGAATTAGTGATCAAGAGTTGCAGCTAAGGGGCATTGAGTACAGACAGATAGAGAGGCAGAGATAGTACCGGGAGTGCAACGCACTAGCCGGGGAGAGTGACACAGTAGTAGCCAGAGCTCATGCAGGGCCTCTTGGAGGTAGCCGGGAGCTGCATAGAGCCTCAGAGAGGCCAACGTTGTTGATGCAAAAGTCTAGAAGGCTGACACAGGGCCTCCTAAGGCTGACGTAGACCCATCAGGGGTGATGCAAGGCCAATGCTGGGCAGAGAGGAGCTGATGCAGTCCAGAAAGGGCAGACGCTAGGGTCTCTGGGACAGATTGTAGCTGAGGAGCTGACGGAAGGATTATCCAGGGTTTCATCCGGAAAATTTGTCTCAAACTGAGAGGTATTATTGCCAAGAAAATTCTCTGTTGGGTAGGCTAGTTTCAGCACCTAGATTGTACTTTGATAATGCTTAATAAGAAAACCCTTAGATAGCTACACCGGTTTTCCCACATTGGGTTTTTCCAGGGACATTAGTCCAAAAATAATGGTGTCATATGGTGTGATTGTTTCTATTTCCTTCAGTTGTTGATCTGTAATATGTTGAGCATGCACTAGTGTTTATTTTCAGTATTTACATTGTAAATAACTTGTTAAGTAACATAACAAGTAGGTAGGAATAACTCAGATAAAGTGCATGGAGGGTTTCTAATTAAGTAGACTTAGAAACTTCAACACAACACAGGAGCCAGAGAGGGTGACACAGTAGTAACCAAGGCTCAAGAAGGGCCACGCAGAGGCAGCTAGGAGCTGTGCAGTGCTTCAGAGAGGCCAGTGTTGCTGACACAGAGGGCCAAAAGGCTAATGCAAGGCCTCCTGAGGCTGACACAGGCCCATTTAGGGTGATGCAGGCCCATTCAGGGTGATGCAGGCCCATTCAGGGTGATGCAGGCCAGTGCTAAACATTAGGGTTTCTGGGGCAGATTGGAGCTGAGGAGCTGCGGAAAGGATTATTCGGGGTTTCAGCTGGGACATTTATCTCAGATTGAGAGGTACTACTGCCAAGGATATTCTTTGTCGGGTAAGCCGGATTTGGCACCTAGATTGTACTCTAAAATTGCTTAATAAGAAAACCGTCAGATAGCTGCACCGGTTTTCCCACATTGGGTTTTTCCGAGGACATTGGTCCAAAAATAACGGTGTAATTTGGTGTGATTGTTTCTGTTTCCTTTAGTTGATTGTCTGTAATATATTGAGCATGCACTAGTGTTTATTTTCAGTATTTACATTGTAAATAACTTTTTAGTAACAAAGCAAGTAGGTAGGAATAAATTAGTAAAGTGCATGGAGGGATTCGGGATTCCAACTAGTAGACTTAGAAACTTCAACACCACATCCATCGTACAAGTCATGGATCATCTCCTAAGTGTATGGTGTAGATCTGGGGCCAGCTGAGCATGATGGATCAGGTGCATCCTCCTCGTCTAATAAGTGAACAACGAACAATCTTTGAATGACTGTGGGGATCCATGGAGTGCAATTTGCTACTTTGGAGGCCCATGGATCTCAACGCTCATCCTACATGTGCTAATGTAGCCCTATAGAGGATTAGGACCCCATATAGGGAGACCAAACCCAAGATGGAAACCATTTGCAATCCTGCATAACATCCAATGCGTCCCCTAGACTTCCAGTACAACAAGTCATTAGAGAAATCAAGCAAATGAGCTTACCTAATCATGGACCACAGGTGGGGACTTCATAATGGTCTGTCCTTCCATAATGGGCTTCGGGATGTGCCAATGTCTCCTAAACTCCAAATGGGGTTAACCAATAATTCTATTGGGTGGTTTTTACTTGTAAAGGGGATAATATAGTCAAGGTACATTCTTCAAGAGGTGGTGGCATGTGACAGATAGGTGAATGAAGTAAGGAATGAGAAGGGGCAACCTTGGGTCACATGGTAGGGTACAAGGGTAGCTAATAAGATGGAAGCCCACACTTGGGTTTATAATGTGTAGGAGGGAGTAATCGTGGTACATGAGGCGCCCCGACCTTGATTTTTCCAACCTTCTTGATATATCTTTTGCCTTTTCGTGATTTTCTTTGATTAACTGCTCGAGGTCAAGAGGTAAGAGCATGATGTATAGAATATAAAAGTGAATATCCTCTTTTAAGGTGGGGCGTTTAGTTGCCCACCAGGTGTTGGGACAGTCATGGGTTCCTATATGATGAAGGTGGCTCATAGAACTTGTAGGAACCAGGGTGATGGCCATGATGATGGGGTAGAGCTCATGTTTTGGCTTTTTCCCATGTGCTAAATGTATTTGTCCCGACCATCTTTTGCATTTTGTCGTACAATTTCCTGTTGATTGTGGCCATATATGCTTTTATCTTTCTTTTCAGCTGCATCAACCTTTGGGCTCCATTCCAGGCCATGACCCAAAGTGTGGGCAAGGGGAAGGGGCAAGCTAACCCTATGTGGATCCAGTGGAGGAATGTGGACCCAAGTGGGAGAAATGATGGATAAGGTAATAATGAATGGAAAGAGGGTAATACAAGCGGATAAGGGAGCGGGACCACACAACCAATATCAGGGTTTCCTGTAAAATAGCATCCCTGGAACCAAATGGTCAGTAAAGGAGATCCCACGTGACTAGAATCCAAGGTTAATTCCTAAGAGGGGTCTAGGGGATAGAAGCACAAACCTAACCCATTCTTTCCGCCGAATCCCCCCATTAATCCATGCCCATAAGTGTCCATGATAAGCATACTTCAATACTTAATTTCCAAATGACAATGCGTACCTATATATTCGGGAGGCCCACCTTCAAACATACAATCATGGCAGAAGGCGAGGGACCACATGGCTAGCTCAGGTGGTGAAGAAAATGGCACAATGAACTAGCCGGTGACTGCAAGGGGCTGTTGGCTGCTAGCTGAAGACCATCTTGGAGATTTTTTTTTCTCCTAGCTATATTACCTAGAAAATGGTGGGTAACATGGCCCACTTCTAATTCTCCCCTAGGCTAGCCTAACATTCAAGCATATGGCTCTCAGCCTAATAATCAAGCCTATGGCCTTAGTTTTTCTATGCAACTCACGGTAATGTTAAATTCTTAAAGTAAAAGGATGAAAATGAAAGATAAAGGAGAATCTTGACATTCTCCTTTATTTTTCATTTTCATCATTTTACTTTAATTTTTAACATTACCATGAAATGACTCAAGATGTTTGAGAATGGTTCCAACTTCATATGGAGAAGGTAGAATTTTAGATTTCACTCGAAATCCAACAGACTTAACAATTTTTCAGGATTTCAGGATTGGGGGGATTGCAGTGTTTCCATTGGATTTTGTCATGTACGCAGGTATGGAACTAGTATTTAATAAAGAGCACCAAGCTGTCTATGTATTTTGATGTTAGTGGCATTGGTTGTCGAACTCCTCTATCATGACTCTACTAAAAAATGTACCTATCTCTCAAACAAATCTTGACATGACATGCTATGTTTTTTCTATCTTATTTTAATGCGTAAATGGTTATATTGATGACGAAGACCCCAATATATGCAATGATTTTGATGATATGTAGGCGTTTGTTGTAGCATGATTTTTTTTGGATGCTAGAGGCCATCTAGGGCCTATTTGTTGATGTATTTTCGGTTCAGAGATGGATTGCACTTGGTGCTATTTTGGTTATGTGCACCCTTACATGCTATGTAAATGAGAACTTTTGCATATTTGTGTATAAATGATTTGGATTCATATGGATGCACATGAATATATATGTTTTAGTTTAAAATATGAATATTTTATGTGTTTTTGGTAAACCGTTTCTTTTTTCCGTTTCTTACAGGTTCTGGTCTAGTTCTGACCAGTTCCCAATCCACAAGGTTTTTTGGTTCAATCACCGGTTCGGTTTTGATAAAATTGTCGCAACCATGGAATATGTAAAACATCTTGATGAAATCTGAAATTGAAAACACACCCTTTGGACAAATTTTGTCAAGCCATTCTGTTGCAATCCCTCTTAATGTATAGGCAAACAACTATATCATAGTAGTCTCATGAATAGCATTTAGGTCTGTTGAATTTTGTAACTATGGTCGGTCTTCATAATGTATATTTGGCCACTTGGATGTATTTATATTGATTATTGTAAAACATGTTTTAAATAATAGAGTCAAAAGAAAATTATATTTTTGAGTCAAGCCCTATTTATACTTTTAAAAGAAGAAAATTTGAATTTTTGAAATTGAAATTTTGGCTCCAAGTTTGTCAAGTCAGCCTCCCTCCAAGTCAAGTCGGCCTAGGCAAAGGATACACCCCTTCAATCCATTAGATAACTATATAAAGACAACTCGATTTCATTCTCTCACTACTAATTCACATTCTCTCAAGAAGACAGTTTTTGGGTATCCTAGCAAAGATCAAGAAGGACAAGAAGGATGAAAAAAAAAATTAGATCTCTTCTCTTTCTCTCAAGCTCACACATGTGGATAGACTCTCTCTTTCCAATTCACATATTTCTGGGCAGTTTTTGTTGCAAGGGAAAAAAATTATGGGCAGTTTCTAGGAGGCGAAATTCTGAATTTTTGTAGTTGTAGGAGGGCTGACATTTTGGGTTATATCAAGCAAAGCAAAGCGTTGGATTAGGTTAGGAGGCTTGACTTGTAGGATTTGACCAAGTGCGACCTAGTTGATGACTAGTAGGTCTAGGTGTGTCTCTTGTTGAATAGAATAATTTCTCTTTTGAAAAGGGTTGTTGGGGTTTTCACGTTGTGGGCTTTCCCAGGGTAAATCTTGTCTTCTCTTTGTACATTGTGATCTCTACTATTCTATTGTTCTCGTATGGTTGAATTTTTGAAGTATAATTGCGTAATGATATATTGGAATAATTAAAAGAAGATCAACATTGAAAGTAATTATCACTTTTTCAAAAATATTGTGCTAGTCACTATTGCACTTAAAATCAACATGGTATCAGACCTTTGGTGAAGGAAGGAACATTGAGATCACCTTTGTAGAAACCCTACATTCAGATCACCACTGTTGAAGTCCTTCGTGTTGATTTTGCATCCATGGCTTCTTCTATGAAATCTAAGAACAAGCTAGAAGGAGCCTCAAACTTCAAATCTTGGAAGCTTAGAATTGATCTTATCCTTGCATAGAACAAAGTTTTGGATATTTTGACAGGGAAAGTTGTAGAACCAACAAACACTGTAGGAAAGGAGAAGTTTAAGGAGGGTGACATCACTGCCATGAGTCTTATTGTGGACTCCATTAGGGATCGTCTAATCCCTTATATTGCAAAACTTGATACTTTCAAGAAGATGTATGATGACCTAACTATTCTATTTACTATCAAGAATGTTGGTCAAGCCATTAGCTTGAATAATGAGTTTTGTGATATAAGGATGACAAATGATGACACTGTGGCTTCATATTTCGTAAGGATTTCACAAATAAAAGACAAAACTCAAGCAATTGGAGAAACTATTTTTGAGAACAAACTTGTGACCATAACACTCAATGGTCTTCCTAGATCTCAGGATGCATTTGCAGCAGGTATAAGCAGTTGGAAGGAAGCTCCTTCGTTTGAACAACTATGGATCTCTTGTGCTCAAGAAGAATCAAGGCTTATATCAAGAGCTAAAAAGGAAGAAGCTTCTCAAGAATTTGTAGCACATTTCAAGAATAAAGGAAATAAGAAGTTTGGATTTAAAAACAAGAAGTCAGGAAGAAAATTGTCTCCTCCCCAAAGAAAGAAGGATACGTCGAAAATTCAATGTTATGGTTGTAAGAAATTTGGACATTATAAAAGGTATCATCTTGAAATGGATAATAACAGAAAGAGAAAGGGAAAACAACATGCTTCTATAGTGGACGTTGAAGATGAACATCCAAAGAAGGCTAAAGGTGACGAAGATTTCTTTTACTTTTATGCTCTAATAGGTTCTATTCCAGATGATGATGATATGTGGCTAGTCGATAGTGGTGCATCAAGACATATGTCCGGAGATCGTGTAAACCTTACTAACATGATGGAAAAGAGGTTATCCCAACGAGTAGAGCTTGGGGACAACCACAACTACGCATTAAAAGGAGTTGAAAAGGCATCCATTGAGATGGAATCTGGTAAAAATGTTCATCTCAACTATTAATTTGGAAGCTCAGGGATAAATTCCTTTCATTGAACAAAATTCCTCATTCAGAGAGAACTCAAATTGCCTTTGCAAGCACTCAATTTGGTTAAGGAAAAATGTATCTTCGATGAGAAAACTCACAACGGCACAAAATTTAAGGTCAGCCTAAAGAGGCTAATTAGCTGTCCTTCAATACCTATAAGTACAAGTCAAGGCACCTCATTTGGAGACATCACATCAAGCATCTCTCCTCTCATTGGTTCATACAATCTGAAAATTGCAGGGTGCTCTTCACATGTGCGAAGGAGGAAGTCGTCTTTTCTATTTGTCGAAATCTACTTTTGTTTTGGGAGACTTTGACCAACGTTGACCTTGATGTTTTGGGCATATTTTGACTTTGATCTTTTGGTGGAAATTTTGTTCTACTAGGCCGCATTATTTGGCACAAGAACTGAGGAGATCTAGGCACTTTGACCTGCATTGACTGTAGGCTTGCTTGCAAAATTTTGACCGCAAGAACTTTCTCCCCATTGACCAAGTTTGACCGCTTGGATTGGGACTATTTTGACCTCTGTTGGACTAGTAGAGGTCGAGTTTGATGACCTTTGACCAAGCTTCATTGGAGGACTTTGACTACTGACTTGTTGACTGGTTAGGGCAAACTTTGACTATTGTTGACTTGGACAAAATTGCAAACTTTGATAGTTGACCAAAATTGACTTTTGAGGCTCATTATTGATTGGACATTGGTTTGTCTATTTGGATAGTCAAAGGTTGACTTTGACTCATTGTTGGCTTGGTTTATTGTACTCTCTATTGAACACTTTATGACAATCTAATAAGAAGAAGAATTTGAAAGAGTTTTCCCCTTTGTGGGGTTTTTCTCTAGTCTTTGACCAATCTTGGGGTCTCTTGTCATTGCTTCTGATTGTCTCTTATTTTTCATTGTATTTTATTATTCTATTTACAATTGCAATTGATTACTGGAAGATTGAATAGATTGCTAATTGAAGTTAAGAATTGGGCTAAAGTGATTGTAGTAGCATAGAACAATGTAAAATTAACATGGTATTAGAGCTAAGCCCAAAGCGACAAGAGACAAGAGAAATCATATTTGAAGGAAGCTAAAGGAGCCTATTTGATTTGGACAAGATGACTACCTCTTTCTTCAAGGACGATGAGAAGCTAGGAGTTTCATCAAACTTTGATGCATGGAAGATTGGGTTGGAAGTTATATTGGATGACAATGATGTTTTGGAATGTGTGCAAGGGAAAATTCTTGAGCCTCCGAAGAATGCACCTACTGCCCCAAGTCCAAGTTTAAGAATGGTGAGATCAAGGGTAAGAAAATTATTATGATGGTTTGCAAGATCATTTACTTGTTTATATAGGTAACTTGGAGAAATCCAAGGATATGTATGATAAGCTGGTAGGGATGTATCAAGTCAACAACTTGAACCACATCCTCCCTGTGAAGAACAAACTCAAAGAAATGAATATGAACAAAGGGGAATTTGTACAATCCTACATCGTGAGTGTATCTCAACTAAGAGATCAACTGCAAACGACTGGTGATCCTGATTTTGATAGAGAGTTGGTGATGATCACTCTTCAAGGTCTTCCTCCTATACGAGAAACCTTCATTACTACCATAAGCAACAACAAAAAACTCCCAATATTTGATGAGTTCGTTGGAAAATGTACCCAAGAGGAAGCTAGGATGATTGCCTGTGGAAGAATTCAAACGAATGAAGAAGGAGAGCCATCTGCATTTGTTGCTCGAGACAAGAAAAGGAAGTGAAGCGAAGGTCCATCAAAATCAAGGAAGTCTACTCCAGCATCCAGGGACTCCAATAGGAGATGTAGGAAGAACAGGTCAAAATTTTAATGCTACAGTGGTCATAAGCATGGACACTATGCCCAAGATTGTCCCGAAAGGAGAAATGCTCCTAGGTCCAACTACACTCATGGCTACAAATTGAGGAAGAAGAGATGATCATAGAGGAAGAGATGATAGAAGAAGAAGACATGCTCTAGATGATCGTGAAGAAGGCCATCGTCCTCAAAAGAAGTCAAGGAACTTTGGGTTTGAAAGTAATGCAACTTCTAGTCAATCTAAATATTTTCTTATTTCTGCCCTTTCTAGTTCTTCTCTTCTGGATTCGTATCATAGTTGGCTAGTAGATAGTGGGGCTTCTAGACACTTCTCCAGGTATAAAGAACTCCTCTCAAATCTAGTCGAGAGGGAGATAAGTTTGAAGATCATTCTTGGGGACAACTCTACATATCCAATGTGTTGAAGAAGCTAGGGCAATCAGAGTTAATGAGATTCTTCGAGTCATGATAACTATTTGTGAGGTGTTTTTTTTTAATTTTCTTCTTATTCCAATCTTCACTTATTATTATTAGAGTGTGTCTTCTTTAGTTCATCAAATAGCTACCAAAACAAACAGACAAGAACACAAGAAGTTGGCATTCTATTAGGGCCAAAACCTCTCCCTCTTGGAGAGGGAAACCCACACCAAAATTCTTCTTATATAGATTCCAATTGATGAATAGCAAGACCATGACCCTTAACTTCCTAGGCCACTCCAAGAACAAGACACCAATCCTCTTCTTACTGTTGAGATTGTCATTACTGTAGAAGCACTGAAGTCATCTTTACTGCACCACTGAGATCATCATTACTGCTGCAACACCAAGGCCAATAATACTTCACTGTTGAGATCTTTATTAAGATTATGGTCTTGAGGATCATGACTGAGATCATGATCACCATCATCCAGAACGTTCGCTGATATAGAGTGTCACTGTTGGACAACCTCATTATATGTATGCCATGTCTATGACTGTGTTTTCCTTCATGCAATGAGATCTTCATTATCATAAGTATGCTGGGACTGTTTATGATGCTGAGACAAAGTATCACGGTTGAGTAACTTCATCATAGCAAATACGCTGAGACATTGTGATCCTTATTTATCATAATTAAGCCGAGATTGTAATTATGTCAAGATTGAGATTATATTGAGACAATGATTGTGCATTTACTCAAAAAGAGTGCTGAGATTGTATGTTGTGTCAAAGCGTGTTATGTGATTACCATTGAATACTTCAAAGATGTCCGAGATCTTGTAATTGTACCCACGAAGAATCACAGAGCAATTCGAGTTTTTCTTTTGTTCCTTTTGTGCAAACTCTATTGGGTATATATAGTGTTTTTCCCTGTATATAAGCCGACTTGTATTACATGAAGAGATGTGTCACCTCATCTAAGCCGACATGACTTGTTCTTTAATATTGTTGTGCTGGCCGACTTGATTGTGTTTGACATCATTTTGTTTGTTTCTTTTTCAAGAGGATTGCGCTTGTCTTGGAGGGCTAATCTTGTTAGTAGGTAGACTTATATTCATTACATATATGATATTGACTCTCTGACATCCTAAGGCTCTCAATGGAGCCATCTATAAAATAAACCTCTTGCTCATGAAACCCATGCATCAAGGAATAATAAATTCATTTTACAAAAATCATAATTATAATGTCATGAAGACCGCATCTAGTTACACTTTCTTCAACACAATGAAGGGCTTTGGTTTTGTCAAATTTGATTTGGACTTTGGGGAGTTCGTTCTTCTTCATGAAGTAATGTATGTTCCGGAACTAAAGAAGAACTTGGTATCTATTTTTGCCTTAGAAGACAAAGGGACGAGAGTAGCGTTCATAAAAGGAAAAGTCCTCACCTATGGAATCCCAAATGAGGGATGTTGTACTTTGGGATCTAGAGTTGAAGGAATCTAATAATCTAGAGTCATTGGAATACCTATGCTAGCAATGGTCCACGATACCAATCATCAAAGCCAGCTATGACATCGAAGATTGGCACATCTGCATTATGAAGCCCTACTGAAATTGAAGAAGTTAGTCTCTTGAATTCTTGATGTTTAAGCTAAACATGATGGAGTATGTCCTGGATGTGCCAGTGGAAAGAAGATAAGGGGACCATTCCCCTCAAGCAATAACAAGACCAATGACATTCTCCAACTCATTCATTCTGACCTATATGGACCCATGCTTGTGCATTCTCTTGGTGGCCATCTCTACTACATAACCTTTATTGATGATTTCTCCAGGAAGACATGGATTTACTACTTGAAGCATAAGGATGAGGCCTTTGATATGTTCAAAGACTTCAAGGCTTTGATTGAAAATCAAACAGGGAAGAAAATCAAGGTCTTCAAGTCTGACAATGGTGGAGAATATACATCAAATGAGTTCGTTGAATGTTGCAAGCAAGCTGGGATCAAGAAGGAAACTATTGTGCCCTGTAATCCCGAACAAAAGGAGTGGATGAAAGAAAGAACAGGTCCATTGTGGAATTTGCTTGAGCTATGGTCCATGATCAAAAGTTGTTGAAGCTCCTTTGGGGAGAAGCAACAAATATAGCGATATATGTTCAAAAAGGATCCATAATCAAGCTTTGGACAACAAGAGTCCCAAAGAAGTATTCACAGGTGTGATGGCCGACATTAGACATCTCAGGATATTTGGTTGCCCCATATATTTTCATGTGTCGAAGGATAAGAGGAACACGCTGAAACCCACCAGAAGGAAAGGTAAGTTTGTTGGGTATTGTGAAAATTCTAATGCATTTAGAATATATATACTAGGTCAAAGGAAGATTTATTTTAGCACGATTGTAAGTTTAGATGAAGATGTTGCCCTTGGGAAAGCAAGGGACCTTCCTCCACCTCCTCCTCCTCTTGAGAAGAAGCATGATGATATGGATCTACAAGAAGGTCCTTCTATGCCTAAATCTGAAAAGGATATTTTTTATGATGCCATGGAGCCAATTGATCCTTTGGACCCTCCTCCAAGTGATCCTCCAGCCAGGAAGAGACCATTATGGCTTCACGATACATTATAGAATGTTGAGAGAAATACTTCTGCCAGAGGTACCTTTAGAGGAAGCAAGGAACCATGTCAGTATCAGGTATACGTTGTAGCCATGAGCACTATCATTGAAGTTGAGCCACTTGTTGTTACCCGGATTGTACAGGCACCGTGACAACGACTCAGGGTGGGGGTTGTCACTCTGATCCCCACCCACTTCGTTTTAGTTGTCTCCCAATAATAGGCTATGGGGGGTAGTCCCTATAGAAATGAGGTGATGGAAAACAAGTTGGGAACCAACCTGCCCGGGAGACACAATTGAGGCCTAGCCACTTGGTTTAATTTAGCAAGATTAAGGATTCAATTAGATTTAGAATTGAGACCATTGCCTTATGGAGTCAAATTTCTCAGTTATTATAAATTATGACCTAGCAACCGGATGGACAACCCCTATTTATATGATTAACTGACCTATATGAGATGCAACTGCTAAGACCTAAGTGTGATGCAAGGATCTTGGTTAATTTTAGATTATGCTTGGTCTAAATGGAACATTTCCCTTAACTGTTTTGAGAAATAGTTTTCAGAGTAGGTTGTGAGTTGGAAGCCAATGGAAAGCAGGCAATGGCCTAATTAACGATACCTCCCCCTGTGTTCCAACCACCCAGTGCCTCCAATGCTATAGAGACTGTGGCTCTGACGTTTGCAAGGTCACTGTGTTAACCACTAAGAAGGGCTAAATCCCTCAAGCTAGATGAGAGAGGGTTGTCCTAGGAGTCTATCAACCAAGCTTATGCTTGGAGGTAAGTTTTTAAATGCAACTACTTTTAGAATGAAATGCAAGATGGATGAGTGTAGTTCTTAGCTTAAGATTGTTTTAAATGTTTAAGTACTTAAGTTATGATTATTCTTTATGACAATAGTACTTAATGATAAATGAAAAGACAATCTTAACCAAACAAGAATGTGCCAAATACTAAAGTGTGAAGTAAATACCAAAGATAATCACAAAGTTCAAATGACTACGAGATGTACACAAATCCCGTAATAACTTAACTCACACTTTGTCAAGATATCAATTATTAAAGACAATGCCACAATTGAAACAATTAGTGATCTTCAAAGATATTTCAACCAAGTAAATGTCAATGATGATGCCAATATCAAATCCACTAGATGCCAATAATGAAATATGCTTAAGAGTAAAACTTAAGATGCCAAATGTAACTTAAACAAGATGATTCAGGAACTTAGAGGTTGGATGTGTCAGTGTCTTAAGTGCAACGTTTGATAATTATTATTAGAGCTTAAGACAAGACAAGCGAATGTTAGATTTCCAATAATCAAAATCAACAGTGATACTTCAAAAATATCAACACTTGTTATCCTTATGACAACAGTAATAAAATCACTTTAGGTTCAAGAAACAACAGGGCTGTGATAGCCACAAATGGTCAATGAGATGTCTAACACTTTTCTAAAGTAAATTATGAGTTTTAGCCCACTTCAAGATGAATGTTCAGATTTATATCAGATCTGATTTAACTTGTTACAACAGTGAGTAGATCAGAAAATCAGTGAGTTATTGATGCCACAACAAGTGCCAAAATATGCCCAAAACTTGGAAAAAATTGCCAAAAATGACAATTTAGTTTTGAGCTCTTTTAGGTGTGTTGTTTAGAAAAATTCAGATCTGATCTAGCATTTATGCAGAAAATTTCCAGAAAACCAAAAATTAGATCCAAGTTATATCCTTAATGCCCAATTGGCCAAATTTCTAGAAAATTTGAATTATGCAATTCATAAGTATTTTGACCAACTTAATGTATTTCTAGGGCACTTATATCAATGTTATGGAGATGAATTTACATCAGTGATAAAACCGTAAGAAATAAGGGTTTAGAGAGAAAACCCTAGGCCAAGAGCCTTGAAGATCACTTTTCCAAAACTTGCCAAAATTTTGTGATGAAATTATCACCTGCAAATCAAAATTTTTGAGCCAAATTTCTGCAAAACTCACCAAGCATTTAGTCCCAAAAATTTTAGAAATGGCCAAGGGTCAAATTAGGGCTAGAGGTTAAGGAAAAGGCTCAAGAAAATTAGTGGCTAGGGCAAAGAAGTCAAAGAGGGGCTGAAGAAGGTTCAAGAAAGCCATAGAAGGGAGAGCAAAGGGCAAAGGAGAGAGAGAAAGTGCTAAAGGGCTTGACGTTGGGGGAACTAGGGAAAATTATGGCCTAAAAAGGCCATGACTAACCTTTGAGGTAGTCATCTAGGGTTTGGAAGGGCAGCCATGTGGCCTAGGGCTCATGGCTAGGCCTTTCAAGGCCTTGAAACCTTAACACAAGGGCTAAAAGGGGAGGCCAAGGCCCCTAGAGGGTACGACCAACCCTAAAAATCCCTAAAAGGATGTCACAAATGGCAAAAGGGAAGACGTAGGGGGTTTAGAGGCCAACGCTAGCCTTGGAGAGGCCACATCCGGGCCTGGGAAGGCTAAAACTTGAAACCCCAACCTGAGAAATTTTTTATTCCTTTAGATCTGCAATTTTGCTTGATTTCTAGAATGGTTGGCCTTGCAAAAAAAAAAATAGAGACTAGATCTTACCCTCAAGGGCCTAGATCTAACTCTATTCCAGCTTTCTCCACTTGATCTCACTTGCACAAATAGATTTACAAATGCCCAAAACCCCAATATATACAAAAATCTAAAAAACACCAATTAGCAAAAATATAAAATTATTTTACAAATCTATTTACAAAATTTACAAATACATAAGGGTTTTGAAATAAATTTTCAGAAATAATTTTTATGGATTTATTTCTTTGATAAATGACTAAAAACACTTTAGAAAATTAATGCACACTATGGCCTTAGTGAAATTTAAATAAACCACATAAATATTTGGAATCCAAACAATGTCGGTTCATGCCCACAGTTTGTGAACTTAGAGACCAAGGACTGGGGAACCTGTAAACACTATATATACTTCTCAATAAATTTGTTAGACTATATGGCGAATCAAATCATTTAAGATAAACCTAAAATCTATCAATAGAATGACTTTATCCCCATCTAATTAAAAACAAATTTTAACATTAATCAACACAATATAGGAAAGCTTGTACCCATCACATACCACAAATAAACAAACACTGAACACCTTGAACAACACCCCAAAATCTTTATTAAGATTCAAATAAATGTTCCCAGTAGGACAATAGTGTTACATCAATGCTTCAACAACAATTTATTAGCCAGATCTCAGATGTCTTTGACATACAAATGGCTCTCTATATATACATAAATCCTCAAAGTGGAAAAATAATTGCTAGTTGGCTTGATCCCCATCAAAATAATCTTGGCCGTCGAAAAATACTTGATCATCTTTTAATCTTAGCTGTTGAATTTTTATTTTCGAGGGATTTTCGAATTTCTCATTTAGCTCCATTTTTTATTAACTCAAAATTAATTATTTTCAGCTAATTTCTTCAAAAATTTGACCTTGACTTAACCACCAAGGTCCAAGGGTCCAATTTTTCTTAAAATATCCAATATTCCCTTGGTGAAGTACCTCCAAAAATTAATTCTTTTGATACACACGAATTTTTCCATTTGGCAAATTTAATTTATCTATCAATTTAATTTTGACTCTAAATTAATTAATTTTTTGGCTTAGGATTTAATTTTATTTTTGTCAGAAAAATTAATTAATTGACACTTGAGAAGATTAATTTTTTTCCGCCCTCCAATATTTTAGTGATGGTGTATGAGGGACCATGCTGTAAAATATTTTTTACATAATTTTTTTTTACAATTCAGCCCTCAAAGGGGGAATACCCGTTCGGCTTAACCCTTCAAATTACATACCCAATTCTGCGACACAATATGATCTAGTAGACCAAGTGATTTGTAATAAAATAGTTTAGTCAATTAGCTTAAATTATTATCAAATGACTTTTACATAAGACTTGACTAGAGCACTAGGACTCACCTAAGACTTTGAGGACAAATTCCGCCCTAGCTTTGGGGTAAAGTTAGAAGGAAAAACTCTGCCGACCATCTGTGTTTAGAAACACAGATAAGTCAGTGAGAAAAAAACCTCCTAGGATGAAATTATCACCAAAATAATAGGCTTACTTAGGTTGTTACATACATTCATAGTCTTACTAGCATCATTTACATTAAAAATTTGCAGAATGGGTTTACAATAACATAGTGCTGACGATTGATGATCTCAATCCTTTGAAGAAAAATATGGTACATCTGCTTCCTCGGAACATTAACAAAATGAGTTCAACATCTGGCTCTGTATGGGGACACGTTGCTTCCATGAAGTAACGTGAGAACCCCAGAATCCTGCATCCAAGAAAACGGAAGTCCATCAAGTAGATATCTGTTCATAATCGAAATCATTATACATACATAGTCAATCCTACTGGAATAGAAAAATATACTATAACAAACTGAAATATGAAAGACATAATCATTAATGCGTGAAATAAAACTATCTAATGACATGAAATAAAAAGGGATAGGGTTAGAGATACTATACAAACGATGGTCCATTGTTTTGCAACCAACTCATAAAATAGAAGAAAAGATAGATCAACGACTTCAAAATTAGCCTTTTCGAAGGGGATACCTTCTTTACATTAGACAAATGAATAATTATTGGATGATTCAAATGACAAAGCCTCCTTTCTATATATAGGAGTCTAAGGGTTCACAATATAATTAGAGCCGACATAACAATAATAATGTAGGGGCACAACAATAACAATAGTGGGCTTCTATGGGACACAATAATAACAATATAGGGACAACATGGGCACTAACAATAACATTAAGCACTACAATGACAATAATAATGGGGGATACACTAGTATTATAGGGAGCTAACATGCCCCTCTCCTTTACAAAAGTGTTGTCCTCAACGCTTGAGTAGTTCTGGATGCTTTTGTATAAAATTCTCATCCTCCCTTGTGGAATCTTCCACTTGATGAAATACACTGAAATTGATCGATTTTGTAGCTATCGAGTTCTTGTTTCTGTGATTGCTTCAAGTTCCAATATGATTTTTCCTTCCTCGTCAAGTTCTGCCAATATTGTTTGAATTGGGAGCTTGTCACCTATAACTAAGGAGATGTGTTCCAAGACATAGGAAGGGATGGATTATGTGTCTAAAGTTCCATACACATCAGCAATTGGAAGCTTAATGTATGCAATGGTGTGCAGAAGGCCTAATATTGCACATGTAGTGGGAGTTGTGAGCAGGTATATGAACAATTAAGGAAAAGAGCATTGGATGGTAGTGAAGTGGATTCTCAGGTATTTGAGAGGTACCACTAGTCAAGCATTATATTTTGGAGGTTCAAACATTATTCTACATGGACATGTTGCTGTAGATATGGCAGGTGATAGAGATAATAGGAGGAGCACCACAAGGTATGTGTTTACTACTGGTGGAAAAATTGTCAGCTGGGTTTCTAAAATGCAAAACATTGTTGCACTTTCAACAACAGAAACAAATAATGTTGCTGCTACAAAGGCTAGTAAATAAATGATTTGGTTACACAAGTTTATGGATGCATTGGGCAAGAAGTAGGAGATTGGCAAGTTATACAGTGACAGCCAGAGTTCCATTCATCTCACAAAGAACTCAACATTTCATTCTAATACTAAACATATATAGCTTAGGTACCATTTCATACGATCAGTTTTGGAAGATGGACAGTTGAAGCTAGAAAAGATACACACTAGCCAAAATCTGGCAGATATGTTAACAAAGGAGAAACTAAGATTTTTCTTAGTTTCGATCTATCTTCAAGTATGATGGTAAAGATGAGAAATAGCCAGATCCAAGTGGAAGCATTGTTTAGCAAGTGAAGCAGTGGTTGAGTCTGTATTCAATCTCCAAGTGGGAGATTGTTGGGTATGGAGCCTAATTTTCTTCTTGATTCATAGGTCTTGTTTCAGCCATGTTTGGATCCCAGTCCCCCGGTGGGGGGAGGGGGGTGAAGGGGGCCCCCCCCCCCCACTCCCCACTAGGAACCTCGCCAGGGGGATCCAGAGGGGCAACAATGATTCTTTGGAACACCCCCTTGGTGGGGATTCAAAAGAAAAGCCCCCGAAGCAAAAATTAGATAAAAAATTGCCTTGTAAAATATCTTAATTTCGTAGTTAATCTAGATTGTGAAAATTTGGAAGACCCAAATTTCTACTATAGCAACAAATTAAGTTCCCTTCTATTTGTTAATTACTGAACAAATTATTTATTATTTCCTACAGTAAACACCGAAACTAATACACTGCAGTCTTCACCAATTAAATTATAAGCGGAAACAAGACACTGAACATGAAAGAAATACAACATACATTACATCGTTTGTTTTGGACAAATGTCCCCAGAAAAACCCAATGCAGGAAAATCGGTGCAACAACTCTGAGGGTTTAATTATTATGCAGTAGTAATTTCTGAATACAATCTCTAGATGCCTTCTCGACAATCTAGTTATAGAGAATATCATTGACAGAGAGATTTGTGATATTACCTCACACTGTCACTGGAAGTCCTGGCTGATCCAACCTTGAATGAACAACCCCTGGCTGCCTCTGCACAGTGTCTACGTTAGCCCAATGTCACGTTGTCTAGGATCCGCGTCACTCTTCCTCGCTGATCGATTTGCCTCCGAGATTCTGACTTTTGCTCTCCCAATCTCACACCCTGGCTTCCAGCTATAGCAATTGAACCCTTCAGCAAATTTTGGATTCCCTCAAGGCTTCTGTGCCACCACTGCGTGGCCTTGCATCAACCTCTTCTGGTTCTCGCAGCCTCTCCCGGATCTCTCTTTGCCTCCTCTGTTGAGTATTCCTGGATCAGGAGAAATCTCCGACCAGAACTATCCCTGCCCCTCATTGCAAAATCTCACTTCGAATTTCTCTCCAGTAGCATCTCTGCTTCAGAAATTTGGTCTTCTGAACTCTCCTCAATGTGTTCTCCAAGTGCCCCTCAAGCCTCTTCTTATATCTTTCGTTTGGACAACCAACAACCCATACTAACTTCTAATCAATGGCTTAGATCATTTTGGCTTGATTCTCGTCTTCTTCTAGAAGTTACACCCATAGTTTAGATTAATACCCATTAATTATTTTAATTTCCTAATTTTAGACATAGAGTCCCATTAAAAATAATTAATTATTTTAATAAAAATGTCTTTGGTTGGAATTTCCCAAAATGATTTCTGTGTATTGGAGAATGCATGTGTCTAAGTCTCTCTGCAAGTTTTGAGACTTGGAGCACATCCAATGCTACCAGAAATCAACACTCCCTCTTAGCGAGGAATGTGCTCTAGCAATTCAACCAGCTGAAGCATCAATTTGTTCTGTAACATCTCTTTCAGCATTGCTAATGTCTGACATTGTGTCCATCAACTACTACGCAAATGTTGCATCTGCACTACTACTGACCCTGTCACTGTCAACACTGTATCCGTACTGCAACTCCCTCTCAATTCTGCCACTGCGCTGCTACTGGCAATATTACATCTGCACTACAATCTTCTCCAACTACTGTTGCTACTGAATCAGAAACGGAAAAGCATCCCAAATTACTGAACAAGTGTTCAGTATGATGCATCTCGTTGTTGGAGTTATGACTGTTGCTAGTCTCTACGCTGACCCTCTAAAGCCTTTGCACTGCTGCTGACCTTTGCTTTGTGCCAACTGCACTGCTGTTGACTTTGCTCTGCGTTGCTCAGTCTCTGGCGCTCTTAGCCACTACAACTGCCACTCTAGCACTCCTCTGCACCAACTGATACTGGTCCAGCCTGCTACTTCTGATTTGGGTTCTCGTAGCAAGGAATTGATCCTAGAGGTGGGCTCCTCAAGGATCTTGCCCATTTGTAGCTTTTTTGAACTACAGCTCCAAATCTCCCCACCTCCCTCCTGGAGATCCTTGGGCTGACATGGCGAACTCATCCTCCTCGATCTTCACGCTTCGCATCTACAACCTTCAGATCATGCTTCTCATCTTTGTCCTTCTTCCTGAGAGGACATTATGTTGCATAGTGACCGAGTTCACCACGCCTGAAGCATTTGATCTTTGAAACATCTTTCTTCTTCTTCTTTTGTTGCTCCTGCTATCCCTTGGATGCGAGTGCTACATTCTCTTCCTCCTTGGGCTTCGACCCGCTGCTGCTTCTGTCAAGTTTACACTTGACCAAGTCCCTCCTCAGCTCCTCTTGCTTAAGAGCTGCCCACATCTCATCCTAATGTGGTAAAGTCGCCCTGTCCAGGATGCTCTAGACAAAGGCTTGCCAGTGCTCATATATTGAATTTAGGGCCAGTCTTACCATCTCAAAATCTTGAGGTGTTGACCCCACAGCTGCCAACTCATCTCGGGTCTCCTGAAGCTTTGTAAGGAAGGGATCAATGCATTCTTCTTCTGCATCTGCATAGAGCTCATTTTCTTCTCTAAGTAGATCTTCCACTGCTCAGAAGATCCTTGATACAACGTCAACAATGCATCTGACATCTCCTTGGCGGTGTTTCTGCCAATGATGCGACAGAGTATATGATCCTTCACCCCATCGAGGATCATTCTTTTTGTCTTCGCCATTTCTCCCTGTGAAAATTTCTAAACTGAAATTCTACTGCAACGACTGATTTATTTCACCTACTTATTATTCACAATAAGTTATTTACAAAATCCCTTCAGTAAATATTAAAATAAATTCTATTGCAATTATCACACAATTACCCAGAGAAAAAACACATGCACAAGAACCAATCACATTGACATAATTGTCTTTAGACAATTGTCCCCAAAAAAACCTAATGCGGGAAAACTGGTGCAACAGATGAGGGCTTTATTAATCTTCAACAACAACTGCTTTTACAAGAAATGATTTTACAGAGAAACTAAAAGAAAACACCTGAGACTTTACCTTTGAGACTTTCTGACATGTTGGAGACCCTGCTCCCACTCCTGCATCACCTCTGCGTCACTCAACATGGCTCAGCGTGGCTCTGAGTGGCTCTGCGTCCCTCTACGTTAGCTTGCGTGAGGGATACGTCTCTCCTCTAGACTGCGTCTCTCTCTGCGCTGTCTCCCACTGTCCCTGTGTCACCTCCTCCTCAGTCACTGCCTGTTGTTGATGCCCTCCTCTTCCTCCACCCTGCAACACTCCCTCTTAAATCGATCTCCTTTACTTGAGAATCGATTTTCCTTGAGATACTGAGTATCTGCCGGTGTGTCTCCAAATGATCCTCAAGTCTTCTCTTATACTTTTCATGTTGATGAATCAACAGCCGCGATTAAGTCTCTAATCAACAACTAATATTAAAACAGACTTGATCCTCACCTCTTAGAAGCTTCTCACCCTTATCTTTATTAATACCCATTAATATTTTTATTTTCCCAAGTTTAGACTTACGAACCCATTAAAAATATTAATTATTTTAATAACTCCTCATCCGGGTGGAATTTCTCAAAATGATTTATGGGTCTTGGAGATCTCATGTGCCTTAGCCTCTCCTTCAAATTTCAAGGCTAGAGCACATCCGATGCTACCCAAAATCAAAACTCCCTCTTAGCAAGGAATGTGCTCTAGCAATGCTTCACCATAGAATCATCACGCTGATCCTCTGCATTGGTCCTCTGTGCTGATGCTTGGCTTGCGGCCCCACATCCATTGCACTACTTCCCATGACACTGCCATTGCCATTGTTGCATCTATATTGCAGTTCCCTCTCAACGTGCTACATCATGCTGCCCATAGCGTTGCCACTGCTAACTATTGCATTGCAACTCCTGACACCTATCCATTTCTACTACTGAAATGGATTCTTTACAATCCCCATTTTCTCCCTGAAATAAACAAACTTTGTTCTTCCTAGAGCCTTGGTGAGGATGTCTGCCACTTGTTAACCTGTTATCTTGTAGAAGTGTATGTCAACTGTACTACTTCTCGTTAGACACAGTGTCTGACAAAGTGACACCTGATATCAATGTGCTTCGACCGATCATGAAATACTGGATTCTCAGAGAGCTTGTTGCAACTCTGATTATCACACATGATCCTGGTCGCTTCCATCCTTCTCCTAAATAGATTCACAAGCAATTTCTTTAGCCATATGGTTTCGCCCGAAGCTATGCTAGTTACCGTATAGTCTTCTTCAGCTGAGTTCAGAGCCACGGATTTTTGTTTCCTACTACACCAGGAGGTCATTCCTGATCCAATGTTTAAACAATACCCAGTTGTACTTTTCCAATCTAATGAACTTCCAACCCAATCTGCGTCAGTGAATCCACTCAGCCTGATGTCATTGCCTCGGGTGTACAATAGTCCATGCTTGACTGTTCCTTGTATATACCTAAGAACATGTTTGACTGCTGCCTAGTGCGATCTCTTAGGTTCCACCATGAACTGATTAAGGGTGTTGACAGCGTAACAAATGACTGGCTTGGTATTGATCGGTTAAATCAGGGACCCTATGAGTTGCCTGTACAAGGTAGGATCAACATCTTTATCTTCTAATGCATCGATCTTCTTCTAGTTGGTGATCATTGGAGTAGCCATAGATCTACAGTGCTACATCCTGAATCTCTTCAAGATCGTTGTAGCATATCTCCCTTGTTCAAGGAAGATCTAACCTTTCTGCTACCAAACTTCCAACCCCAAGAAATAATGCATCTGTCCCAAATCCTTCATGTCAAATTTTGTGGCTAGGTTCTTTTTGCAATCTTTGATGAGCCTAGATGATCCTGTCAGGAAAAGATCATCCACATATAATATTAGGATTAGAGGCTCATTCTCTACAACAACGTAGTAGAGATTAGGGTTTGCGTCACTCTTGACAAACCCCATTTTCTGCAAGTAGCCATCAATTCGACCATACCATGCTCTAGGCCCTTGTTTAAGCCCATACAAGGCTTTCTCTAATCTGCATACATGAGATTCCTTCTCATGTGTCTCAAAACCTTTTGGTTGTTCAATGTATACCTCCTCATCTATTACCCTGTTCAAGAAGGTCGTCTTGCCATCCATCTGATGGATCTCCAACCCCATCTGTGCTGCAAGAGATATCACGGTTCCTATAGAAGTATACCTGGCTACTAGGGCGAAGGTTTCTTCGTAGTCTATCCCTTCCTTCTGAGCATACCTCTTAGCCACAAACTTAGCTTTGTATTTCTCCACATTGCAGTCTGCAGCATATTTGACCTTGTAGATCCATCTCGAACCTACCACTGACATGTCCTAAGGCCTAGGTGCCACTTCCCAGACATCATTGACCATTATAGAGCTGTATTCCTCTACCATAGCATCTACCCATACTTGATGCTGAACGACCTCCTGAAAACTAGAAGGTTCCCTAACCTGAGCTACTAAGGCCTGGTATCTGTCTGGTTGTCTTCGCTCCCTTTTATTATTCTTGCGTGCACCAATGAAGTGCTCTACATCCCGTAGAATCTGTCGGAGTTCCCAACTCGTTCTTCCACTAGTAGTAGGCACATCTATCAGCTCTTCCTCTTCTTGAGATTCCTCCTATTTTGAAGCTTTGTCTTCAGGAGAATTTCTGGTACTAGTCTTTGTTGGTCGAAGTGGTTTGACCAACGACTTGTCTTTTGATTGCTCCTTGGAAGGCATTTCTCGGGATTTCCTGAAAGCTCTGCCCTCCATGAACTTTACATCCTACCAAACTACTACCTTCCTACTCCCTAGAAGATAGACTCTATATGCCTTAGCATTGTCGCTATATCCCACAAGATATCTTTTCTCAGCAGTTTGATCTAATTTCTTTCTCTTTTCTTTGGGTATACGACAATATGCTAAACTCCCAAATATCATGAAATCACTGACTTCAGGTGTCTTCCCAGTGAAGACATTCTTCGGAGTGATTTTGCCCAATGCCCTATGTGGAGTCCTGTTCTGGACATAAACTGCTGTGCTGCATGCTTTTGTCCACAGGAATTTAGGCATATCCTGATCATACAACATTGCCCTAGCTGTTTCCACAATAGTCTTGTTTTTCCTTTCTGCTACTCCATTCTGCTCCGGATTGTAGGGAGTTGTCCACTCTCTTCTGATGCCTTCCTTAGCGCAAAAATTGGTGAAGTCCTTGTCAACATACTCTCCACCATGGTCTAAGCACAACACTTTTATCTTCTTTCATGTCAGATTCTCCACTAGAGCCATGAACTCTTTAAATCGACCAGAAACCTCATCCTTGGTTTTCAGAAAGTAGATCCATGTCTTCCTGGAATGGTCATCGATGAAGGTGACGAAGTATTTGGCACCACTAAGAACCTTTGTGGACATCGGTCTGCAAATGTCTGAGTGTATCAATCCTAGCACACTCTTAGCCATATTGTTACTTTTTGAAAACGCTACTTTGGCATACTTGCCTAGAGCGCACCCTCTCCATACATCATCTTGTTCGGTACTTAGTTCTAGAACTCCTGATACTATTTTCCTGAGAATTCCCAGAGCCCCATGATGTAAGTGTCCCATCCTCCTGTGCCATAGTTCATTCAAATCTTTGTCTCCATTACTACCTATCAGTGACATTGGTGATTCTAGTTGCAACTTGTACAACCTGTTACTTCTGATTCCAATCTGGGCCTTGTTTTTCCAACTCGGGTGTTTGACATATACTTTCTCCTTAATGAAGAAAATGTCATAGCCCTTGTTTTGATGTTGAGATACGGAGTGTAAGTTCATCCCCAATCCTGACACACGTAGCACATTGGTTGCTCGAAGCCACTCCCTTGCTTCGGTTCGAAATACTACAGTACCTTTTCCTACCGGAGTACACTTTGCCTTATTTCCCAATGTGATCTGAAAATTCATTCTTTCTTCCTGATAATCTAAAAAGCATTCTCGGATTCCTGACATATGCTAGGAAACTCCACTGTCTATATACCAAACCTCAAAGGAGGCAGAGCTTGCTAAGCAAGCGACTTCTTCTTCCAAAATGGAAGCTAACATAGAATAATTGTAATTCATGTCCCTTGTGCATTCTTCTGGAAATCTGTGCGAGTCCCCTTGAATCGATACCTCTGCATCATGCTCTTGACCCATACTTGATTTTCCTCTTCTCTTGCCAGATCTCCGCTCTGATACCATGTGAAAATTTCTAAACTGAAATTCTACTGCAACAACTGATTTATTTCACCTACTTATTATTCACAATAAGTTATTTACGAAATCTCTTAAATAAATATTAAAATAAATTCTACTGCAGTTATCACACAATTACCCAGAGAAAAAATACATGCACAAGAACCAATCACATTGACATAGTTGTTTTTGGACAATTGTCCCCAAAAAAACCCAATGTGGGAAAACCGGTTTAGTAGATGAGGGCTTTATTAATATTCATCTACAATTGCTTTTACAAGAAATGATTTTACAAAGAAACTGAAAGAAAACACCTGAGACTTTCCCTTTGAAACTTTCTGACACTTTGGAGACCCTGCTCCCACTCCTGCGTCACCTGTATGTCACTCTGCGTGGTTCAGCGTGGCTCAACGTGGCTCTGCGTCAGCCTGCGTGAGGGCTACGACTCTTCTCTAGACTGCATCTCTCTCTGCGCTGTCTCTCACTATTCCTGCATCACCTCCTCAGTCATTGCGTGCTGCTGATGCCATCCTCTTCCTCCACCCTGCAACTCGCCCTCTGAAATCAATCTCCTTTACTTGAGAATCAATTTTCCTTGAGATACTGAGTATTTGTCGGTGTGTCTCCGAACGATCCTCAAGTCTTCTCTTATACTTTTATGGTTGATGAATCAACAACCAAGATTAAGTCTCTAATCAACGGCTAAGATTAAAACGGACTTGATCCTCATCTCTTAGAAGCTTCTCACCCTTATCTTTATTAATACCCATTAATATTTTTATTTTCCTAAGTTTAGACTTAGGAACCCATCAAAAATATTAATTATTTTAATAATTCCTCATTCGAAAGGAATTTCTCAAAACGATTTCTGGGTTTTGGCGATCTCATGTGCATTAGCCTCTCCTCCAAATTTCAAGGCTAGAGCACATCCGATGCTACCAAAAATCAACACTCTCTTATACTTCTTGAGCGGATCTGGATCCGCAGGTTCAACTACCACACTGTCGACGTAGACTTTGAGAAAATGTTCATCTAGAAGGCATGACATCCTTGCTTTCCAGATCACGTAGTTGGATGCCCCATCCAACCTATCCTGATCTCTCAGTTCACTGGCTTCCATCTCTGCCAATCAAAAAAGTCGTATAGCCTTGTCTCTCCTCTGTGCAACACTAGACTGGCCTACACACTCCTTGTTGGAGCTTGTAGATCTGCCCCTCTCCGCTACTCCTTAGCTAGTGAGAATTCAGACTCCTTGGTTGGAAGTCCTTTGAGGAAGAATTCCCTCACTCGTGTCTCTCTCTTCCCTCTGACGTCTTTTTGCCCAACAACTGCTTGCAAAAACTGCGTCCCACCAGAAATCCTTTTTATTGAAGCTTTTGTTGTGCTGCTCCTTCTGCTGCTGACAAATCTCAATCTGGAAATCCTACCTCTCTGTCAACTCACTCAGAGAGAGATTTACCACGAAAACCTTGCCCTCCTGGCTTGACTACGCAAACCCTCAGGGGATTGTAATTGTTGCTTCTTTTTCAAACTCCCTTCTTCCTTTAGCTCTGGGCTCTTCCGACACTGCTCTCTTGTTTCACCTGCAGCTCTGATACCATGTGAAAATTTGGAAGACCCAAATTTCTACTGCGACAACTGATTAAGTTCCTTATATTTGTTAATTACAGAACAAATTATTTACTGTTTCCTACAGTAAACACCAAAACTAATACACTGCAATCTTCACCAATTAAATTATAAGTGGAAACAAGAAACTGAATAGGAAAGAAATACAACACACATTACACTGTTGTTTTTGGACAAATGTCCCTAGAAAAACCCAATGCGGGAAAACCGGTGCAACAACTTTGAGGGTTTTATTATTATCCAGTTGTAATTTATGAATACAATCTCTAGATGCCTTCCTGGCAATCCAGTTACAGAGAATATCACTGACAGAGAGATTTGTGAGATTATTTCACATTATCACTGGAAGTCTTAGCTGATCCAACCCTTGAATGAACAACCCCTGGCTGCCTCTGTGCAATGTTTGCGTTGGCTCAGCGTCACATTGTCTAGGATCTCCATCACTCTTCCTGGTTGATCAATTTGCCTTTGAGATTTTGACTTCTGCTCTCCCGATCTCACGCATCGGCTTCTAGCTATAGAAATTGAACCCTCCAGCAAATTTCAGACTCCCTCAAAGCTTCTACGTTGTCGCTACGTGGCTTGGCGTCCGTCTCTTTTGGCTCTGTGTTGCCGACTCTGCTAAATATTCCTGGATCATGAGAAATCTCCAACCGGAACTATTGTTGCTCCTCATTGCAAAAGCTCACTTCAAATTTCTCTCCGGTAGCTGCTCTGCTTCAGAAATTTGATCTTTTGAGCTCTCCTCGATGTGTTATCCAAGTGCCCCTCAAGCCTCTTCTTATATCTTTCTATTGGACAACCAGCAACCTAGATTAACTTCTAATCAATGGCTTAGATCATTTTGGCTTGATCCTCGTCTTTTTCTAGAAGTTACACCCACAATTTAGATTAATACCCATTAATTATTTTAATTTCCTAAGTTTAGACTTAGGGTCCCATTAAAAATAATTAATTATTTTAATAAAATTGTCTCTGGGTGGAATTTCCCAAAACGATTTCTGGGTATTGGAGAATGCATGTGTCTAGGTCTCTCTACAAATTTTGAGACAGAGCACATCCAATGCTACCAGAAATCAACAAAGATCTGATGGTAGAAGTTATGTTAATTTAGGGTTTTTTGCCTTTGAAGCCAACCCTCGGTTTATATGAGGGTATTGTATTGCGGCTATAGATTAAGGCATTGTTAAGAAATCATTGGATAACTGCTCTAAGTTAGAGATCATAATCTTAAGAGGCTTTAATATCTTGGTTGTCTATCTTAAGCACTTGGCATCTTAAGTTTCATTAGTTAAGCACCTCGTGGAATATTGTTGAACACTGGAACTTGTGTCTTTATGCACCTATCTTGTCTGAAGATTGTTATCTAATCATTGTTAAGTACTTTTGCTATAAGATAATTTACACTAAGTACTTAAATAAAATAAGCAATATTAACTTAAAAAGACTTCACTCAATCTATCTTGCATAAGCATCCTAGGAATTAATTTGCATTAAGAATTTACCTCCAAGCGTAAGCTTGGTTGATAGACTCCTAGGGTAACCCTTTTCCAATTAGCAGTTAAGGGATTCTACTCTTCTTAGTAGTTAACATAGTGACCTTGCAGTCGTTAGAGCCATAGTCTCTACAGCGCCGGAGTCACTGGGTGGGTGGAACACAGGGGGAGGTATCGTTAATCAAGCCACTGCCTGCTTCCCGTTGGCTTCCATTTCACAACCTACTTTGAAGATTGTTTCTCAAAACTGTTAAGGGAGAGGTTTAACTTAGACTAGGCATAAAATTAAAAATTACCAAGATCATTGCATTACACATAGATTCTAGGATTTGCACATCCTATAGGTTAGTAAATCATTTAAGCAGCGGGTGTCCATCTGGTTACTTGGCATTAATTCACAATTAAGCAAGAGTTGTGACTCCATAAGACACAAGTCTCATATTTAAAATCTAATTTAATCATAAATCTTGCTAGATTTAACCAAGTAGCTAGGCCACTAATCCGTGTCTCCCAAACAAGTTGGTTCCCAACTTGTTTTCCTTCACCTCATTCCATAGGGACTACCCCCCATAGCCCGCTGTTGGGAGATAGTTAGAACAGAGTGGGCGGGGATCAGGCATTAGCCTCCTTCCTTTGGGTTTCTCTCTACTACTTGCGTTCAAGACTAGTTCCAAAAGAATTGAGAAGAAGGATTCATCTAGTTAGGGCATCTAATTAAAATTAACCAAGATCCTGCATCACTCATTAGATCTAGATCCTACACTTCATTAGGATAGAATTTGCATCCTGCAACACCTGTTTATCCGGTATTTCGAAATATTAATATATATTGTGCAAGTTATTAATTCAAAGGCACTGGTCTCTCATTCATAATCTTGAAGAATCTAATCCAATTGTGCTTAATAATCTCACTTTCCATTTAATTTTAACCCAAGTTGCTAGGTCATTCAGTTGTGTCCCCTGGACTTGTTGGTTCCCAACAAGTTTCTCATCATCTCATCCGTAGGGACTACCCCCCTTACCCTGCATTTAGGAGACAACTTGCGCAGAGGGCAAGGATTAGAGTGACAATCCCTGCCCTGAGTGTTGTTGCAATTCTGTGTACAATTTGAGCGACAATAAGGTCCATGCAATTCAGGACTCATATACAAAAGAAGGAAAATCTTGTGACTTCATTGCTACATCTTTACAGAATTAATCCATACGTCATTCATATCATCTAGCATTTGAGAAATAACTTCTATGTAATCAACTTAGTCTTCACATTATCTATGGCCCTAGGGGTATGTGCTAACAAATCTACCTTCGAATGAGTGTTACTAAGATTTTGTTTTACTTCAGAAGCTTCTTCTTTTAAACTGAGAATGCCTCTGGCAACATAATCCAGATTCCTAGTGATCAATGAACCTTGAAGATTGGAATAAGTTTAAATGCTTCACATTGTCTGAAACAAATATGTCCAAATTTTGCAGTTCTTTGTAAACTAATTCTGGTTAAGTAACCAGGATTTTAATATAACCCAGGTTAACAAATTAGTGTTTTGGATGCTATTGAATACCAAATAAACAATGAAGTTATTACAATGAGATACAGAAAGGAGCGCCTCTCAGTTAGGCTGGTTTTCCTACTTAAGGCTTTCCAGGGTAAATCTTTGTGTACTGTGTGTGCGCATCATTGTTATTTCTTGTGTTTAAACTTTATTAATATTGTTTTTCTTCCACAGGTTTATCAAACTCTTGGAACACCCTCAGAAGGAATTTGTTTATTTTTCCTCATAGGCATAACCAACCAGCAACTGCAGTTCTTTACACAAAAGTTGTGTGGTTTTTTCAGATCTAAGCTATGCATTAACCCCGATTTTGATAAGTAAAGAACTGTGAAACAACACTTCTACCCCACCTTAGTTATCTAATGTATCTAGAAATGTGTCACAGCATGTAGCAATATAAAGTAATATAGGAAGGAAATAAAAATGACAGAAGAAAAGCATCCATCTTTGTAAGGAAATTGTAAATTGTGGATAGGAAGGGAATATACAAATTTTCTCAAGAATCTCTTTCATATGACTTGTTTTGCTTGTGGATAAATTGAACTTTTATTGTCTCTTTCAGAAATTGTTTCTTCCTGATACTTATTAGTGTCTTGGAGAGATTTTTTTTTTTCTAATCTTCTATTTCCTCCATTCAATATATTGCAGTGAAAATTTCTTATGAAGTGTCTCCCATGCATTCAGGTGTCTGTGGCGACAACTATAGGATTTGCACCAGAAGCACCTTCTATTAATATTCAAGGATTCAACGTGTATCACAAAAATCGCTTGATCATGGTGTGTCAATGATTTTTGCATAGATAGAAATAAAAAAGTGATGTAAGAATACAAATTATTTTTTGGTTGCTCCATAAGGTGTTCTTAAATAGCATTCCAGCCTCAGTTAGCATGAATAAAATATAGCTGTATTGACACAAAATGTATGACAGCTTCACAAGATATTTTGTAATGTTTTATTACAACTTGACATTTCCTCTTTACACTTTTGATTCCACTGGTTGTTGTTACCATGCAGCCCTTTTGGAAAATCTGGCCAAGTAATACAGATAGCAGAGGAAGGGGTGTTGTAGGTATGTTTTCAACGTAGTTGCATTTTGTGCACCATTAAGTGTTACACATACAGCTTAGATGCTAGGTAGAATGATTAACCTATTATTCATTCCAACAAGTTTGGCTGGTCGTTAATCGTAAAAAATACTTAACAGGTGTTCTTGAAGCAAACTTTATAGAGCCTGCACATGACAAACAGGATTTTGAAAGAACAGCTATACTACTTCGGTTAGAAGCAAGACTTAAACAAATGACTGCTGACTACTGGTAAGTAGCATAAAATATCACAGTATAAATTTTAGGAGAACAATTTTATTGAAGAAGGTTCATTCCAACACGGAGAAAATTGTAAGTGGGAATTGCGAATGAACTAGAATGTTATTTACTTGCCTCTCATGTGAAGAGTGCAGGACTTGTTCACAAGTGATGTGCAAATCCAATAACTGCACCCATGCATTGTTGCAATTTCATACAAATGATATCCTATTTAAAGGTCATATCATGTCAACATGTCATATTATGTGTGTGTGCTAGCATTTCACAGTTTCCAGCATTTTTATTTCCACAACATAATTTTTATTGTGAAGAAATTGCAGTGTGACTAATTCGTTATTTTGCCATAAATAGAATAAACTGAATAGTTAATTTATCAGTTAAAAGAATTATTTCCAGTTATTGCATTTCAAGGAATTTTCACAAAGACATCAAAACTCTAAGCCCTAGTCTTGTTAGCTAGTTTTCAACAAGTCTGATCCATTATTCACACATGTTTGGGCTAACAATCTGTGGTTGCAGTGATCTAAAAGGTCTGCTCCTTGTGTTTCAAGATAATCATTTGTGAATGCAGGCATTGTTGGAGTGACTTCTCTCTTGGGTGTCCCCAAACTTGGCATATGCCGCTAAGGGTTTGCATCTCTTATCCCTCTCTTTTTACTGTCAAAATTTGCATCAGATTTGAAGTATTAACAACAGTGGTATAAGTGACGTAAGTGGTGGCACATAATCATCTCGAAAATATCCTAAATCTAATCTAATATAATGTTCCTAAGTAGGAATGTAAGTGATACTAAGCAAATAAATTGTGTAGCAGCATATAAAAATTGAACACACATCAAACATCCATGCAAATGCTGCCAATAAGGAACTGCTGAGTCATATTATTAAAAATATGCAGGCTAGATACAATATGAAATGGAATGGTGCACCTGGGCTTGTCCCAATGAACAAGCAAGACCAACCCTAGGTGGGAAAATAGCTGCGCTGAAGGCTGCCCAGCTGCTGCACCACTCTGCACTGTGCTGCCCTAGTAAACTGTTGCCCTATTGAACTTCAACTAGCTGGAAGGTGCTCAAAAACTGCCTAGAAAATTGTGTTCTTTTAGCCCCAGACTCCTTGGACAAAACTCAGCAAAACCCAGAAGGGAATTTAGCTGGTTTTGACTTTGGATTTTTGACCTCCTTGGAGCCTCTCCCTAGCTTCCACTGCCAATTTCGACTTGCAGGAAACAGCCTGCAAATCCCTTTGCAAACTCCTCCAAAATGTTTGTTTTACTTGTGCTATTCAACTCCAAGCTCCCCAGATGGCTCTTGGCCAAAACCAACTACTCCCCAAGTCCCACGAATTTGCTGCTAGATGGCCTATGTGCAGTCCCTCCTCCGTCCAGGAATTCGATTGATTGTTACGCTGGTCTAGCTGGCTGCAAACTCCAGCAAAAATGTCTTCTCTATACTACCTCCTCAACTCCTGGATCTCCTAGCAAGCAATGAATCTCCTTGCTAACCTCCAACTCCTCCAACGTGTTTTCTGGCTGCCCAGGAATACACAGTTCCCTCTCTGCGCTGATGGCTGAAGTGTGTTGTTGTCCCTAACTCCCTGAAACTCCTATTAGAACAACCTCCATACAGCGGGCATAAATGGTCCCCTGAAGTAGAGGTTGAATCTCCCGCGTGAGAGATTCGTGGCTAAATAGCTGATAAACTTGCTAAGCAGCAAAGCGTACAAGTTAGTGTTTGTTTGCAAATGTAGAAGATCATCGAAAATGAGAGTTGATCCTCCTTTTATTACCTTGGGCCTCCATAGCCTCATGTGGGCCCCTCCATCCACCCATTCGATTTTCCTCCAAGCACATCGAATGGCCAAGTTCGAATTCCCCATGTGGATGGCCCCAACATTCCACTAACTCCTAAATAAAGTCGAAATTGCCCCATAGTTCCTAAGTCTAAGGATGGGGTCGTCCTCCTAAATCAAAATTGCCAAAAATGTGTAGCTGCACCTGGTGACTAATGTCTTTGAGAAGGGACATGACATCTAAAGAGCCTAAATCTAATCTAAAGATCCTGAAAGTGATTCACTAAACAAAGAGTAAATTTATCACTGTTTAATTGGACTGATATCATTGTGAAAGAACTCTGATAAGATTTGAAATAATTGTTTAGGGCTTAATTCTAATGAGCTTTATAAGCCTAAAAGTCACTCCTTAATCGTTTAAAATTTTGTTATTGGAATTGTGATTGTATCTAAGTAGATCGTGGGACTGATATTGTGCAATTTGTGGGTTGATTTATGACAGTGATATAGTTAATATCTTAAGTTACATTGGTGTCTTGATAATAGTCTTCCATTCCATCCCTTATCATTGCAAAACATTGCATTGACATTTGTGTTGCATTTTGCATAGCATATCTTAGCTACTCTCTTTTGCATACCAACCATTTGCATCCTTGCATTGCCATCTTTGCATTCTTGACATATCATTTTGGTAATTGCATTAGTTTTGTTAAGAATCATAGCTAGAAATCTCATATTTCCTTGTTCTTATCAGTTATTGTGTTCAAGGGAAGGTGCATCTTTCTCTTGTATCTAATTGGTTCATAACATAGGTAACAAGAGGATATTGTCTCTAATTGCCAAGTAACGCAAGGATATATTGCTCTCATTATTGTGCTCTAAAGAATATCTTACAAGAAGAATCTAATAAGCATCTTGGATAATTGGAATTGCAAATCTTGTTTCATTGGATTTGTCTATCTTGCTTCACTGAGATAGTCTTTCAAATTGCTCTCCAAGTACTTCATTTAAATTGCTCTTGTCATCTTGTGTTGATAAGCATCTTTGATTTCAATTAATCTAATTTTTTTCAAGTACTTATCACATTCGTATAATCATATTGAAGTAATCACTCATATCTTGCATCATCATTCTAGGTTAGGAGTGCATCTCCAAAAATCACCTGCAAGCATAGCCTTGGTTGTAAGAAGATAGGACCACCTTCTTCATACAATTTGAGGACTCTAGTCCCTCATTCGCAGTTAATATTAGGTGTAATATCCCTTTTAGGAATATTTCTCAAATACCAGCAAACCCCAACCATAAAAATGTACAAGTGGTATAATAGCCAGAAAACTCACAGAGACGAAATAACGATAGTGCAACAAACAACAATGTATACATGAAACATAAACAAATACTCAAGAAATGCAACAAGAAATGCTAAGCGATTTTATTATACTGAGCAATAGAATGAGTACAGGAGGTGATCATAAAGATGGCACCTCGACTTGCACAAGGCAAGTGAAGAAATACACTCAAAATAGCAAAGGAATGGCCTCACACTAATTTGCATCCCAGTTGCTAGAAAACTGTCGTGCTACTGCTGCTACTGGAAATCGAATGAGGATTTGGGGCCAATGTTTTAAGACTCCGACTCCGACTCCGACTCGGCCGAGCAATGACTCCGACTCCGACTCCGACTCGGTAATGACTCGGCCGACCCGTTTTCAATGACTCGGTCGTTGTAAAAAATACATTAAATATTTAGTTTTTTGATAAAAAAACATAATTTTGAAGATTTTATAGCTAATTTTAAAGATTTTCATTCATGTTTCCAAACACACAACATTATAATATAGATGGAAGACAACATATGATCAAAGTAGGCTCATGAACCAATCCATTATATCAAAATGGTACCCAATGGCAATACATAGTCAACTGTCATACATGATCAAAGACTCAAAACAAAAAACACATAACAAAGGAGGCTAGAAATGGC
>APFE031133813.1:0-12353 GCA_000404065.3 Pinus taeda
GAGAATAATGTTCTTTTTTAACCCAAGAAACCAAAAAAAATAATTTGCTGAAAACAATATTTTACACATGCACAAATAATTCTTGTATTCATTAACAAAGATTGCTGCTACAACAGTTCTTCCTCTTCCTGAAGGATTAACACAAGAACATTTCAGTTTAAAAGGAAACTCTGCCTCTGCTTAAATTCTTACATTCACCGCTGTGTATAAAACATTTCACTTCTTTTCACTTCTTATTTAACATTTCACTTCTTTTCACTTCTTACCTTTTACACCGCTGTGCGTATTACATTTCATCACTTTCAACAAAATGAGCCTAAGATATCTTCTTAGAAAAAGCACATTCATGCCACTGCACTTCTGAGTATTTCATTTCACATACATCACCACCAGAAAATTACATTCCATATCCTCAACAATAGGAACATTACATCTGCACTGTTGTGCATTAAAAATTTGACATTATTGTGTAAAAGATTTTCTTCATTCGCTCCTTACTCGCGCTATGCTGCGTGGATTCTCCTTGCATATAAAATACACGCCAACAACAAAAAAAACATAACAAATACTATTACCTATGCCCATACTTCTGTGCATAAAAAAATATAAAAATTAAAATTTTTACCAACAGTTACGACTATAGTAAATTCCATTAAATTACTTTCTTGACAAGCCGACGGTCAAACAAAAACTTTCAGGCCAACTCCATGTGCAAGCCTGTTTGTAGCTTTGGCTTCAATCCACGGCTTCAAACTTTCATTTTAATCGAACGGTTATCGCTTGCTCAATCCACATGAATTTTATGCTCCAATGAAAAGTTGTTTTGGAAAATAGCTCAAGCCACGTGTCAATAGATGATTGTCATCGTTGTCCCTTCTAAGAATACTATCTTTGCATGAAAAGCAGTGCGATGAAGTCTGGTGGTTCTGGTGGTTTTTAGGAATTAAATGTTGTTTGACTGGGTGACAGTTGAAATTACAATTTCAACAATAATTATTATAATTTTAAGTATCTTCCAAGAAATCACATAGAATTTATAGAGTCAACAAAGCTGAATTCTATGTGATTTTTTTGGAAGATCTTTACTTAACATCATCAATTATATAATGTTAAATTTTTTTACGCGGAGAGGTAAAGTAGTGACTTTTGCCAAGCACGATAGCTTTCGTGGAGCTATACAGAGACTTCAAAAACACAATATTCACTCACACCAAAAAAACAAAGTAGAACCGAGTAAGTTTGGAACAACATAATAATAACTTAATTTTAAATCATGAAAATACATTCACATGAGGCTGGGGCTCATTCACCAAGTAAAACAAAGGTTTTACAGTAAAGTGTTCATGCAGCTAACACCAAAAAAACAAAGTAGAACAGAGTAAGTTTGGAACAACATAATTTTAAATCATGAAAATACATTCACATGAGGCTGGGGCTCATTCACCAAGTAAAACAAAGGTTTTACAGTAAAGTGTTCATGCAGCTAGATTTACACGCAGCTATATAGAGACTAAAAAAACACAGTTTTCACTCACAGCCAAAAAACAAAGTAGAACAGAGAGACTTAAAAAACACAGTGTTCACTCACAACAAAAATAACAAAGTAGAACATAGTAAGTTTGGAGCAGTACAATAATAACTGAATTTTAAATCATGAGACTGGGCCCATTCACCAAGTAAAGAAAAGGTTTTACAGTGATTTACACTTCATGCGGAATAACACACAGTAGAACACAATAATTTTTGTTTTTCAGGGGCCCACCTTTGCTCCACCATTTTCTCTTCAGAGACTCTGGCTCTCTTTTCCTCTAACTTGCAAAATGACTTTTACATGCTTCTTTATCTCAACATACAATTTTTTACATTAATGCATGAATGAACAAATAATTAATACATTGTTGTTGTTGAGTGTAGGCAGTGATGGCATGGAGTGTGGGCAATAGTCGCGGAATGAATGCTTGCCCATATCTATTTACCAAAATACATTAAATGTCTTAAATACTCTTTGTGTTGCGGAAGCGGAATGGTTCGTGTGGTACTTATGTTCTGACTTTAGTCCTTCCATCTTCAAACATAGATGCAACTTGCAAAATACCTTTGATAAGTATGGTTGCTGTCAGGGTGTTTAACGCAGTGGTTGGGATTAATATTTCCAACACTCCTCCTTAATCACAATTGCTGCCATTGACAATTCCCAAATAGTTTTTGAGATAAACATAATTTTCACGTGCCAATGGCTTTGCTTTGTGAAGATATCAGCAAATTGTTTGTGTGACCTTCAGTGCTGCAACACAATTTCATCATTGTCAATCAACTCTATAATAAAATGATATTTAACATCAATATGCTTGGTCCTTTTGTGAAAGACAAAATTCTTTGACAATGCAATTGCTGAGGTATTGTTGCAGAAAATAGTTGTCGTTCCCTCTTGGTCATGTTGAAAATCCCTCAACATCCTTCTCATCCAAAATGCTTGACACGTTGCTGCTATTGCTGCGACATATTCAGCTTTTGCTGTTGTCAGTGACATTATTGGCTACTTCTTGGAGGCCTATGAAATGGCTCTAGAACCCAAATGAAAAACAAATCCTGACATTCTCTTTCTGTCATCGACACTTCCAATCCAATCACTGTCTATTTCCCAACTAGCCTGAAATCACTTGTTGTTGTGTACAAAATGTCATAATGTTTTGTCCCATTGACATTCCTTAAAATCGTTTTCGCTACTTGCCAATGTGTCTCCTTGAGTGTCTCCATAAACCTCAACACCAAACTTACTGCATACATTATATCCAGCCTAGTGGCAGTCAAATACATCAAGCTTCCTATCATGCTTTTGTATAATGTCGGATTAACATTGCTACTGCAATCTCCTTTGCTCAACTTCAACCCCATGACAGTTGGAGTTGGTGCGGGCTTGCTATTCTGCATTTGAAACCTCTTCAAAATGTCTGCCACATACTTTGCTTGAGAGATAAAAATGCCATTTTCTGTTTGCTTCATTTCTATGCCCAAAAAATATCTTAACAGCCCCAAGTCAGTCATTTCAAATTCACTCTTCCTGACTTGTTTGAAATCAACGATAAGGAAATCATTACTGCCTGTAAAAATCAAATCATCTACATGTATTTTGGGCATGGAATCCCCCCACAACATGTTTTGGGGCTCAAAGCCCAAGTTTTGAGTACTATTATTGTAAAGATCCACGAAGTGCGGGTACGGAGCATAAATTGTATGTCAGAGTCATAGGGTTGTCCGTCCTAAGTTTTGAATGTAGTGTCAGCCTATCCATGGTCTGCGAACCATGGGATTGTATAAATAGAGTGAGGCTCTAAGTTGTAAAGTAACAGAAAAGAAAGTAGCTAATAAATGGAGTCTAGAAGATAGCGAGCATAGAGTAAGAGTCTAAGTGCTTTAGGTCGTAGTAGTAGGAAGAATCTCTGCAACTGAGTTTGCAAAGGCCTAGTAGAGTCCGTAGATGAGTTTGCAGACCCTTGCAGTTAACTGTGCAGGGTAGAGTCAATTTTGTAACCAAGGAAGAAGAATAATAAAGAGAATTTTGATTCCAAATCTTGTGTATCTATTCCTAAGTTATTTCCTGTTTGATACCATATGCAATTATATTGTTCTATTTATCACACACACTTATATTAATGTTGAACAATATTAAGTATAACTAGACACATACAGATAAGCTAAATTGAGTAACTAATATCAGGTTAATAACAAGAATTTGGGTAATAACACTGTTCAGGCCTCGGGTAGGGTTGCACGAAGACAACATTACAGGCTGCAAGGTACAGATAGGTGCATGTAATGGCGTGCACGCAGGGTCAAACCGCAGACCACCTAAAATCATCAGACATCTCTAGGGTGGGGAACCCTGGTTCTAGCACCCTTCCATACTACTTTGGGTGAGACCTCAGTCCACGCTCTGCGGATTGTTGCCAAAAGGGCCAGTAGTACCTGGATTTGTTTGGTTAAATCACCTTTGAACCTGGGTCAAGCCCCTACAAGCCAACAAATGGCTCCATTGCCAGGACTGAGATTGATTCGGATCTTAGGGAGAGGCCCCCGATGGACAGTCTCTAGTCTAACCGGCATAGATGACTCATGCTCTTCGTTCTATCGTGTTTGGATCTTGTGGGGGAGGCCCTCAAGATCTGAAGAATTGCAATGTTAGAAAGAAAATGACAGAACACAATAAATAAAACCATAAAGAATTTTTTTATTAAAAATGGAGAATAACTGTAAAAACTACATTGTGGCGGACAAATTGTCTTTTTACGAAATGCGACTTGTTACTTATAGTATTTTTCAATTACAATACCACGAGTCAATTTCATGGGTGAATGAATACCATGGGTGGATGTCACAATACCACAGGTCAATTCCATAGGTGAATGAATACCGTGGGTGGATGTCACAATACCATGGGTGGATGAATACCATTAGTGGATGTCACCATACCATGAGAAAATACCATGGGTGAATGAATACCATGGGTGGATGCCACTTACAATACCATGGGTGGATAAATACCATGAGTGGATGCCACTTACAATACCATGAGTAAATTCCATGGGTGGATCAATATCATGGGTTGATTCCATTTTCCATTTGGATCGTTCCTCCCACCTTAAGAAGCAATGGTTCCCATTGCGTGAAGCTCCCTCCTACGAAGCCTTTGTTGAATAGGAAGAGCCACTAAAGAGAAGGGTTTTATGTGGTTAACCCATAACCATAAGGAATGAAGATCTGAGGATAGAGATACCTTGTAATGCTTGTGACCAGCTGTAATATTAATGGTGTGCGGCCTAGCAAATGGATTTTAGATGAAGTATGGGTTTGTGGACGACCCATAACCATGAAAAACGAAGATTCGAGAATAGAGATACCCTGTAATGCTTGTGACCAACTGTGATACTAACAGTGTGCAGCCTAGCAAATGGACTTCAATGACAAGGATTTTGTGCAGTTAACCCATAACCATGATGTTGGTTGTTGATGAAGTAGAAGGTGCCTACATAGCCTAGGGTGGGAGGGCACATCTCCACTGGGAACCCGCTCTGAATATTGCTCCAGAATTAAAATGGACATAAATCGGTCAATATAACTCAGAATAGTTATTATAACCTATTTTTGGAAACAGAAGGACCATTTTGCATCTGCCCATGTGTTGGAAATTCTTATCTGGACACCCTAGTATCTCTGATTCATACTGGAATTTTTTCCGCCGTCACAAAAGTTCTGAAAAAATAGTTGATTTTAAATGAGCGATATCTCCCATGTTCGAACTCTGATTCGACCCATTTTGTTTTTGAAATTGGGTGATTTTTCAAGAGAAGATCAGATCTATAATCATTTTTCTAAAATTCTGCACAAAAACTTTGAAAAATGATAGGAGAGTCATCATCCACTAGTTGATGTCAAAAAAAAAAAAATCTATAACATAGCTAATTTTAAATCAGCGATGTTTTCCTCATCCAGATTCCGATTTGGCCAATATTTTTTTTTAATTTTGGTATTTTTTCACAGAGAATCTAGATATATTATTTTTTTTTATAAAGAGTGTACAAAATATTGTATATATGATCTACAAACTAGCCGCCCAGAAAACAAATTGTTGCAAAAAAATGAAAAGAGAAAAATTCTTCTTGCTTGGCCCAAGAAAGTGCTTTGTGGAGGTCGCAGCACGCGCCTGAAGTTTGTTGAATATTTCTGCAAAAATTTGAAACTAAAATATGTATGAAACCCTCATTCCCATGGAATCATAACCTGCTATGATACCATTGATCCAAATCTTGGGGAGAGACCCCCAAGATCTGAAGAATTGCAATGCTAGAAAGAAAATGACAGAACACACAATAAACAAAACCACAAAGATTTTTTTTTATTAAAAATGGAGAATAATTGTAAAAACTACATTATTATGGACAAACTTTCCTTTTACAAAATGTGACTTGTTACTTATAGTATTTTTTAGTTATAATACCATAGGTCAATTCCATCGGTGAATGAATACCATAGGTGGATGTCACAATACCATGGGTCAATTCCATGGGTGAATGAATACCATGGGTGGATGTCACAATACCATGGATTAATGCCATGGGTGGATATCACAATACCATGAGTCAATTCCATGGGTGAATGAATACCATGGGAGTATGTCCCAATACCATGGTCAAATACCATAGGGGAATGAATACCATGGGTGATGTCACTTACAATACCATGGGTGAACAGGGACATGATAAGGATTATTGTTTCGTCTTCGCGAACTATTTGGCAGCAGAAGGGCCAATGCCATTAACATCGGAGACACAAGCAAGGCCGAGCGTGGTGCGTGCATTATGGTGCGTGATCTGTCAGATAGGAGGAAAACATGCTACGAATAATTGTCATCTATTGCAGAAGTATACGCAGACATCCCAACAATTGTTCTGTAATTTTTGTAGGTCGGTAAGTCATGATGAGTGCACATGCAGAAGTTATGAGCTAATGATGGATCGAACCCCTACCTACAGGGTGCAGATAGAAACATGAGCCCTCGATCAAAATATAGGAATGGCACACGCTAGATTTCAAGGGCACAACCAAGGTCGAGGTGGAATGGGATCAGGGAGAGGTCATGGAAAGTTGATTTGTTACAATTGCGGAGGGCTAGGACATTATTCTTGCGACTGTAAAAATCCGACAAGAGCATATTGTTTATATTGTACTCAGCTCGACCATGAGACAGAGGATTTCCCTACCCTGATAGCGAGGTTGCACGATAAAGGAATAATCCAGCCTCCCCCAACTCAGAATCTACAAATGATGAAGTCTGAGTTGCGCAAAAAGGACCCGAATGTGAACATTGTGCTTTGGAGCGATATCACAATAGGAGATGACAAAGATAAGTAGCCTGAAGAAAGTGCGTGGGTTCTCAAGGCTCTTGCAAAGGAACCTGAATTCGATTTGGAATGCGCAAAGGAGACATTTATGGAATCTAAGAAGGGCTTCATGGAGGCCTCCACTTCAAGTAGTAAGGATCCACTAGAATCGAAGATGGATCCTTCAATGCTCACAACCTTTTTGGAGACATGTATGAAGTTGCTGCACAATAGCAGGGTTGTGAAAGGATTGCAGGAACTTATCACTAGGTGCGCTAGGTCAGGAGAGCCACGCACAGTAGAAAGCTCAGAAAACATACTTCGTGAATACGCTGGGAAATGAGGTTGACTACATAAAGCGGAGAATATGAAATGGATCAAGTAATTCTGGATCTAGGATCAGATGTGAATGTACTGCCAAAACAAACATGGGAACACATGGACAGGCTTGCGCTGCAGTGGCCTCCTATTCAATTGAAAATGGCGAACCAACAGAAGATCTTACCCATGGGGAGACTGCAAGGAGTAACGGTCGATATTGAAGGCGCAGGCGCTTTGGAAGATTTTGAAGTGATAGAAATTGTCGACAATAGCAATCCCTATCCTGTGCTATTGGGCATAGACTGGGCCACTGATATGAATGGAGTCATAAACCTAAAGAAGGGCAAAATGATTTTTGAGAGAAAGTCGCTATGCGTAGTAGTACCGCTAGATCCTACCGAAGGAGCATGATATACAAAACCAGTGCACGATGACGATAGTGATGACGATCTTGATTGTGTCTACAAGATAACTGCATGAGAGCAGGATTGGGTGAATCCAACAACAGATGGTAAGATTTCGTGGGAGTGCGACACCTCCTGCACTTCGGATTCGGACGAGGAAGTAGAACGATGAAAGAATTGGTCACATGAGGTAACCACACTAAATTACAATATGATGATAATATCATTACGTTACATAGCAACAGAAGAAAGGGATCTGACCATGTATGACGGATTGACATCAGTAGAGGAATTCCTGAACAAATTTGAAAACGAAGTACCAGAACAACAATGGTTTGATGCTCTGAAATGGGCACTACGTGCTACGCCTACAAGGTGGTGGGGTACGCACTAGTAGAGTTTCAGGGATTGGTGTAGATGTAGAAGAATGATGCTTATACGCTTTGGAAAACCGCAACCACCGATGAAATTCAGGTTTGAGGGGCGAAACAGCTTGTGCTCCCACCTTTCCAGATGGATACAGGGATATGGTACAACCCACACGAGCCCACACCGCTCTCGCGATCACAAATCATAACGAAAAGCGGAAGTAGGAACAACAAAGCGCACCAAATATTATCCATGGGGAAGCCTTTGAAAAGGTGTGTGAAGTGTTGAACAGGGTCTACCATCTGGAATGCACTGACTGGGACCTGCATGTACCAGCATTTCAATGGGCTTATAGGACCATGTGAAAAACCTTGACCACGAAAGCAATCCCAAAATTGCAATATGAAGCAGGGACTGTAATCTGTGAGGAGCATACGAAGCCAAGTCTGCATGTAACAACACTCATAAATCTAACAGTATGCAAAGCCTGGGATGAAGAAATAACACAGCTACGTGAAGCAGAACATAAAAGACTTCAGGAAGCAATTTGACAGAGAAACTTTAGATTTCGTGAGTTTGAAAAGGACTGGGTACAACTAAGGAAGAAAGGCGTTTTAATGGACACAGAGGTCAAGAGGTTGGAAAATGAAATAAAGGGAGAATTTCTCGTCAATAGACCAAGGATAGAAAGGCAAGGTGCACAAAATTATTCTAATGATTTAGAGGACTATTGGCGGGAATTTTTTAGTCTACTGTGATGGTTAGGACTGCATATCACCAAACGCAGTAAACAGGGAAGCACATTGCAAATAGTAGAGCACGCAGTGCTGATTGCCACTATGACAGATGAGGATTTTCTGCGTACTATGCTGGAGAACGGGATGGAGGCCCGCACAGGTGGTGCAACCACCTGACTAGCTATAGGAAGGACAATTTTAGTGCTCTAAGCAGTTGAAATGGAGTGCAGGACTATAAATTACTCTGCCTGGAAGCTGCGTGCTTTGAGCGGTGCGCGCTGGAACAACCTATCATAAGGTTCGCATCTGCGCATGAAGGGATGTGCTGCCACGTGGGTTGGATGGGAAATGATTGTTGGTGTCACTGTTCATGATGGGATGTCCGATTTGAGGCAAAATGGAGTGGGCGATAGCTATTTAAGACGCGATTTATGGGAAAGATTTGGGAAAATCTACCACCAAGAGGGCATTGATGGCTCAAAATTGGGGTGAATGGTTGAATTTGAATTCAAAAGTTGCTATAAAACTCCAGGGGCTAGCCAGCAAACAACACTTGGTCATTTGAAAATTGATAAGTTGAGCAAAGCATAGAGTGTTGAGAGTTGAGCAAGAATAGAGCCCCTGAGTTCGCGGAAGGCATCAAACAGTGTAGAAAATGGTGACGACCATTAAGGATGGGTTGGGCATTAAGGAAGGAACTGATAGTGAAGCCATGCAAACCCCCATGGTGCAGGATGTTCCTGAGGGTGCTGGGGTGGTCATAGAGATACCCAAATCACCACAGATGCCATGGTCGAAGAAGGATAAGCAGATAATGGGACTAGTATGCATGTCCCCAAGGAATCCGCAGCACAGTATGCTATCAATGGAGGAAAAATGGAATGTAATTACAATTGATATGGATGAGGAGGAAGAAGACTTACAGGCCCTAATTGTTATTGCAGAAGAGGAAGAAGACGTGGAGGAAGCCATCCAACCGCTACGCTTTGCAGCAAAATTGCCCATGTATGTCCCTCCGTGGAAGGGGAAAACCAAAGTATCGAAGGATCTGGATGCAACGAAGAGTGCACTCCAGATCCCGCTCCTCTCTGATGGAATTGTCTTTGAGGGCTCACACCTAGGCCGCGTGCCCACCATGAAATTTGAGGATTGGGACCTCGCGGACAGTGAGAAGTTCCTGTACCTAGAGACGGTAAACTTGATGAAGCAAAATACGAAAGGGCCGGTGATAACATTAGAGCTGCAAAAATGGTTACACTGTGTGGAAAAGGTTAGGTTGCTGCATCTGTTATGCATATCACATTTCCACCGGGTACCCATCACCATTTTCATCATTCGATGGCTGGTCTATCTAGTGCATGATGGGTACTTATGGCTGGAGGAGCCTATTGCCATCACGACAGATCTCATCCACCGAATTTCTCAAACTCCTTGTAAGGGGAAGGACCCCGCGATGATAGTTGAGAAAAGCAAAGATTTGGCTCTCGCAAAGGCCATGAAGGCCAAGTACAAGCTGGAGAAAAAGAAGTGGTGCTACACCATCTCCAGCATCAAGGATAAGGAGGTGCGTGTAGTCGCTCAACTCTTGGCCAGTAAGGTGATGAGAAAATGCCAAGTCGATGAAGTACCAGTGCTAGTGGTCGTGTTGGCTAAACAATGTGTGGAGGGGGTTCAGTTCAACTGGGCTGAGTTCCTCTGCGGGGAGTTTTTTCTCAACTATCACGAGGCCCAAGAGCAGGGTAAGACCTTCCACTATGCATGGTTGCTCTTATCCATATTGCTAGTAGCAGGGGAATTGTCGGAGGAGAGTCAGTTCCTGAGCATTAACCGAGACCTACCAGAGGCCATGAAGTATGCTTTGCTCCGAGCCACCAAGGATGTGAAATGGATTCACGATACCAAGATTTTCTGGGTGCTCATGGAGGCGAGCATCCGAATGTGGGTTAATAGGAGGCCACACCTATTACCAACGGTTCACAATAGTACACAAAGTTTTGCAAACTTCAAGGCAGATATAACAAATATATAAATCCGAGCGTGAAGGGATCAGGTGTAGCAGTGGACCAAGCCACCATTTGTAGCCACTAATGATGCAATCTTCATAGTATTGGAGACATGGTTGCTCGAGTGGCGCACCCAAGATTTGCTTGAGCTAGATAAAATAGCAGCACAAAAACAAAAGCAAGAAGCCAAGCTATGCGTCACCCAACTAGCCAAAAGATGGCAGAACGAAAAAGCAGAAGCAGAGGTAGGGGCAGTATGTGAAGCGACACAGAAATCTGCAGAGCAAAAGAAGGCTATAAAAGCAGTAGTAGCAACGTAGACAACAGCGACAGCAATAGAGGAGGGTCAAGCAACGTCCTCAGGGTAGGAGGAAAAGGACACTGAAATCGCAGAGGGAAGCGCGGACCCATGGACCACATCCACACAACTTAAATAATCGCGCATCGCAGAAAGGTCAAGTCCAAGGAAAAACGTTAAGGCTTCGAAACTAGCCATTGACCCAGCCACCCTGACTGAAGGTGATCTCCATGACATCGACGAAATAGTTCACGATGTCACCAATGAGATGCTCCTAGAGTTTATGATGGAGCACCAGAGTGTGTTGGGGGCCCTTAGGACACAACTGCAGGAGTTACAGGTGCGACCCACTCAGGAAGGTACCTTGTCTACCCATGTCATAGCAGGCACTTCACCAGTAGAGTAGATGCTGCACGCGAGGGTGGCCAACACAATAGTGTTGCCAGAAGGAGAATTAATATCATTAGATGTGATGGACCAAATGACAGTTAGCAGGATGAAAGGCCTTGGCCTTAATCTAGCTACCCTTCCACGATAAACACTCTATCAGATCCAAGATGGAATCACAACAGAGCTACACGCTAGGGAGAACCACGCAATCCAAGTGCTTAGTGAACAAAAGATAAATATGGAGCAGCTCAGCTTGCAACACGACAAGTTGGTGTCACAGAACCAAAGGTTGGTAGAAATGGTAGAAGATGCTTGTCAATGTGTCCCAGAGCTGGCTATCGCAATAGATCTATCGGTAGAAGTGCAGATCCACAGCCTGGAAAGTGGATTCTGCGACACGCGAGAAGAGATCACAAAGGTTCAACTGGAGCTGAACCTTCAAATTGTCGAGTTGCAATTGAAGGCGCAACCTTCCACTCCTCCAAAGGTCAAAGAGTAGCGCACCAACACTATTGCAGCAGGGATGGAAGAGATTGGAGGTGCAGTCCATGACTCTACCAACATTTTGGAGTAGTCGCTTGAGGTCCTCACTACGTTGTAGGAGGACCCCAACATCCAGCAGTTGGAGATCGAGGCATGTGAACTCCAGCAAAAATATGACAGGATCAGAGGGACAACACAGACAATATTCCTTACTCAGCGGCTTGCAAGGATACAACAAGAAGAGGCATTAAAAGAGCAGGTGGACGCAGTGCGCTACAAGGAAGCACTTCTAAAAGCATGTGTCCAGCCATGGATAGATGAAGCCTTCACAATCACAGCAGATATTGAACGAAAGATAGCATAGTTTCAAGGGATGTATGCACAGATGCAGTGCAGCAAGTTGGAAACAAAGGGTTCAGAAGCAAGGATGTAATAGGTTTAGAAGGCAGCAGCTCAGTGCGTTGTCGACA